>CM059201.1:56466689-56544540 GCA_030323885.1 Branchipolynoe longqiensis
CTGGTCTCGGTATATGAAGGCGACGCACTATATACCCAGGAGCCACCAGGTGGCGGACCGAGGAGAGATAACATAGGTCATACGCTCCTCATACGCTCCTCATACGCTCCTCATACGCTCCTAATATGCTCCACATGCCAATCAAAACCATACAAAAATGGCACGGTATGCTCTCATATGCTCCTCGTACGCTCCTCATAGGTTACGCATACGCTCAAAAACATCCGAGAGGTCACCAATGGTCACGATACGTCGTCCCACGCAGTTTTTTCCTATTTTCGACATAGGTTTTCAATATGCTCCCGCCATACGTCGTAATGTGACAGGGCCTTTAGACCAATCAGATTGAGGCCATCAAAGCTTGTAGCGGCGAAGTTGTGAATGACTGAGTTAATGTATGAATGGGCAGTAATCTGATTCCAAACAGCTACTCAGAATATCTTTAACATTGTCAAAGTTGCATTTCCCGATCGGTTTCTGTACTTGTTTTGCAGGCAATTAATCAAGGAATGGAGGTATAAATGAAGAGGTGAATGAATGAGTGAGTCAAGGAATGAAAGAATCAAAGTCTGAATGAAGGAGTGAGTGCATCGGTATGGGGATGAAGTCATGATGGGCTGAATGAATGAGTGAGTCAAGGAATGAAAGAATCAACATCTGAATAAAGGAGTGAGTGCCTCGGTATGGGGATGAAGTCATGATGGGGTGAATTAATGAGTCAGTCAAAGAATGAAAGAATCAAAGTCTGAATGAAGGAGTGAGTGCATCTGTATGGGAATGAATTCATGATGGGGTGTATGAATGAGTGAGTCAAGGAATGAAAGAATCAAAGTCTGAATAAAGGAGTGAGTGCCTCGTTTGGGGATGAAGTCATGATGGGGTGAATTAATGAGTGAGTCAAGGAATGTATGAATGAATGAATGAATGAATGAGTGAGTGAATTGATCACTGAATGACTGACATAATGACTGAATGAATCGATGCATGTATGAGTGAGTGAATGCGTGAATGAATGAGTGAGTGCATGCACGGATGAGTGGATGCATGCATGTATGCATTGAATGAACCAGTACATGGATGAATGAAGGAGTGAATGAGGAAATGAATTGATCAGCAAATTAGTGAATTAATGAGTGAGTGAATCACTGAGCGCATCTATGCATGGTTGAGTAAATGAATGAATGAATGAATGAATGAGGGCGTGAGTGAATGAGTGCATGAATGACGGTGTGACTTCGGCAGTGAGTTGAGTTGAACATGATGAGATCTGCGGTGAAGGGTTTACCCCCCCCCCTCCCCCCGCCTCCCCCTCCCTCCTCCCCGCACCCCTCCCACCCACCCACACACACACACACAGAGGGTGCGTGCTGGTAGCTACATCTCCTGTGTAATAGTCTAATACTAACGAGAGGTGGCAGTGGGGTGAGGCAAGCCTCCGGGGAGTGTGTACAGGGAGACCCCGACCCTCTCACCTCTCGCCCCCGTCTCGCCCCCCCCCCCCCCAGCCCCCCTATTTTCTCCCCTCCCCATCACTAGCGGGATGGCCGAGTGAGGTAGCCCGTCCGCTTCCAGACAAACAAACAAAATCGACAGCTGTCGCTACCTTGCCTGCTGCTCGGCAGGATACTTGGATCAGCGTGAGGACTGGGTGGGTTGGTGCAATGGCAAAATACTGTGGCTGAGTGGGGTATTGTGTTGCCGTATCCCAGTAGTGGCGCAGCGTCAGGATGTAGCCAATACTAGTGTATATCGTCACAAGTCACTCCCACGTCCTGAGGTGACTTTAAATGTTGCTAGGACATGAACATGACTTGAGCTAGCTGCTCATGACAATATTAGACTACATAAACATATATTGTCAATAACTGTATTGCCACATGGCTGGATTGATTGATTGATTGGTGGTTGCTTTACGCCGTGTCGGCAGCATAGGCCATATTCATGGTGAGAAATGTTTGTTTTCTGTTCAAACCATCGCTTTTACATGTAAAAGCAGACAATCAGTTATGTGCCAATAGACACTCATTAAATTAGAAAGCTCACAATCATATATGTGTGGTCAAGGGAAACAAATTCCCATAGAAAAGAAAAGTTTTATTAATAATTGATAGAATCTATTTAGTAAACTATATGAGGTGGTACAGTCCAGCTGCCCTCAATAAGGCTAAAAATGTTTTCCTGTTTTACCTTAGTAAAAAGGTCACGCATACTGTCTGTTGGCGCAGGGCCAAAAAATCAACGCAACTTAGTCAAATGTGGCTGGAAGACCGGTGCCACGGCGCTGACAAAAGACTTTATTCAATGAATAAACTATATTTACAACAATGCCGTGACTTCGTAAGCATCACTGCACCGCCTGTCGGTGACGAGAGGATGGTGAAGAACGTGCTTTGTGGCTGGTCACCTTGCTATCCTCACCACATTCGCTAATGGCTGGGTCGGGGGGGGGGGCGTGTGGAAAGGTAAAATTTGCATAATTTTATTGGTTTCAGTTTGTGACATTACAAAAGCTATATAATATGCGCATAAGGATTGAAGAGTTCATGTGCAAATCCCCTCAAATGCCAACCTTTTACAATTTACCTGAAGGTAATTTTACTTCTCACTAATTCCACTTTGGTTGTGAAGAAATGGTTATGGAGCAATGCACAACAAAATAGGCATATAGAAAATTTACCTTTTGAAGGTTTGACACACCACACACACCACACACACCACACACACCACACACACCACACACGCCACACACACCACACACACCACCCACACCACACACACCACACACACCACACACACCACACACACCACACACACCACACACACCACACACACCACACTCACCACACATTACTCGTCACACTCCACATACTACACACGACATACCACTCAGCACACACCACAATACTACACTACACGTGTGTGGCCGGTGTGTGACCGGTGTGTGGCCGGTGTGTGGCCGGTGTGTGCCCAGTGTGTGACCGGGGTGTGCCCGGTGTGTGCCCAGTGTGTGCCAGGTGTGTGGTCGATGTGTGACCGGTGTGTGCTCCGTGTGTGCCCTGTGTGTGCCCGGTGTGTGGTCGATGTGTGCCATGTGTGTGCCCCGTGTGTGTCCCGTGTGTGCCCCGTGTGTGCTGCGTGTGTGCCAGGTGTGGGTGTGCCCCGTGTGTGCCTCGTGTGTGTCCCGTGTGTGTCCCATGTGTGCCTGGTGGGTGCCCCATGTGTGCCCCGTGTATGTCCGGTGTGAGCCCTGTGTGTGCCCGGTGTGTGCGCGGTGTACTTCCCGTGTGTGCCCGGGGTGTGCCCCGTCTGTGCCCGCTGTGGGAGTGCGCCGCTCGGGGCTGCACCTCGGCCCATCATTACGGCAGCACGACCCGCTCTCTCATTATGTTATCGCGCCGATAACGTACGGCCGACAAATGACAGGCGGCCGGGCGGCCAGGCCCCAACTCAGGGCGGTGAGCCGGCGGGCCGCCAGGCACATGGGTTCTTCTTATATTTTATAGCACCGCGCGCCGTGGCCTAATCGGCAGAGCGCGGGCCTCGCGTGCGGAAGGTCGGGACTTCGCTTCCCGGTCGAGTCAAACCAATGACGTTACAATTTATGCTTGTCACTCCTTAGCCAGGCGCTCCGCATTAATACGATAGGGCAAGGACTGTGAGCATAATGTGACTGAGTGGGATATGAAGTCATGGTGCTGGCAGCATGGTCTCCCAGTGGGACAGCACTATAAAGTTGTCATGAGTGTACACTGTCACAAGTTGGTACCTGTCGTGATATGACCTTAGATGTTGCTAGTATGTAAAACAACAACAAACACTTGTGTTATAGTAAAAGTATATATATATATATACTTTTACTATATATATGTGATGCTTATATATATGTGATGTATAACAGGTTATTCGAGTATAAATACTTGAGGAGAAATACATATCCCTTCCTCCTGCACTGACGCAGTGGTGGAGTACCCCCTCTCTCTGGAGCGTTTTATATCTGGGCGCCCCCCCCCCCCCTACGCCACTCAGCCAGGAGGAATACATATTATTTATAATATATAGATTGTATATATACTTTTACTATAACACAAGTGTTTGTTGTTGTTTATATATATATCTGATGTGTATATATATATATATATATATATATATATATATATATTAATATATATATTTGAGTTATTATATATAAGTGATGTATAACAGATATATATACAGTAAGACCTCTGTAAATCGACTGATCTTGAGACCGACTTTAATTGGTCCATTTACGGAGCTGGTCGGCTTAGGGAGTTAGGATATGGTTATAATGGTATTGCTGAGACCCAAGTTAAGCAATTGATATCGGGAAGTGGTCGATCTGTGGAGGTGGTCAGTTAGGAGGTTTTACTGTATATATAATTATATAAATATATCTATGTGTATTTTGTTTGTGTCTTACATGACTGTGTGCATTCATATACACATACATACACATATATATATATATATATATATATATATATATATATATAACCCTCGGGTTTGAATCCTGGTCGAGTCAATCCAATGACTTAAAAATTGACACTTAGCCTGGCGTTCGGCATTTATAGGATGGGACAAGGATTATTTCTCTATTATAATTACATGTGTATAATATAATATACTGGCTATAAGTATAATGTTGGGTTCCAGTGGGAGGACGAGAATAACATGGCAAAGTAGTGCCTTAAGGGTCACCCAGGTGGCGCCACTGATGCATATCTTAGTGGTTTACTTACATAGACAGCCTTCTAATATAGGTGAGGAAATGTAAATAGCTTTGTAGTGAGCTTATTTATGCGTGTTTGTGCGCTTGTGTGTTTGTGTTTATATGAGTAGAGCCCTGTTTACACGGGCGATTTAAAACGTTTCATATGAAACGACTTGCCTAGATCGACTCACATTTCCCGTGTAGACGCGACGCTGTGGCGTTTTAGGGCTGAATCATGAAACGGTTGATCTATACCACCTAGCTAGGTGGTTTATTTGAAGCGATTCAGCTGGTTCCCGGGCGGCGATAGTATAAAATAGTAGTGCGTGCCGGCAACAGGAGGAGCAGTACCTAATGGCTGGTGCCCGGCAGTGTTAGGGCCCGATTAGGCCGAAATCTAGTGAATGCGATCATATTTAACAGAATTACAGACTCAAATAATGAAATTTAATTAAATTAACCTTAAATTCCAAGCGATATTAACGTAGCAGCTACATCTGCATCGAATCGACCTGTGTAAACTAAACAAATAGCAGTGCTTGCTGGCTACAGGCGCCTGCTGGTTCCCGGCGCCGACACACTTTCAAACTCTGCCGTGTAACCACGCATCTAAAACGCTTCATATAAATCGCTTTGTCTAGATCGTTTCACAATTCCCCGTGTAAACACGGCTTTTGACATCGTAGCAACACCTAAGTCATATCAGGACGGGTACCGACTTGTCACAGTGTACACTAATGGCAACTTTATAGTGCTGCCCCACTGGGATACTAGGTGGTGTTCTCTGTGGCGGAGTGGTTAGAGTGTCTGACTTTTTTCTAGGTCGGACTCCTAACCAGAAGGTTGGTGGTTCGATTCCCCGTGCCCCCATCTCTGCCAATTTGGATTGCCACCGCTGTGTATAACTTACAGCGACATCAAAGGCCAGTTGCTCTCATACCATGTCTATGTGGTGTGGGAGGTTAAAAATCCCTTGGGTCGGTAAAAGTGTAGGCTCGTGCTTTCTATCGACAAACTGTCTAATAGTGAAAACAAGCCTATTCAGGCTTATCCATGATAGGCAGTATAAATCTTCAACAACAACAACAACCAGAACCCAATATCCCACTCGGTCACATAATCCTGATACTGAACTAATCAGTCAATGTGCTATCCTAGTATTGCCAATCATCAGGCTAGGAAGTGACAAATATCAATTTGGTAAGTCATTGGTTTGACTAGACAGTATAGATTGTGATTTGATCTTGAACTCCCGACCTTCCACACGGGAAACGCGCACTCTCCCGATTCGACTAGCATGTATTTATTTGATGTAGAATATATTATATGAATATAAATAATGAAAAGAAGAATGAGGATTCGTGGTGAGTCCAGCTGGGTTGAACTCTACTCAGCGGCAGCTATGTTGGGCAGACCAGGCGATTGTGGCGCCACCACTGGGATCCGGACGAACTAAGCGGTGGGGTGGCGTCACTCCTCCCCAAATCTTGATTATTTTTTTTTAATTGTGTTTGTATTGAGGCTGTATTTATACTGTCCATAGCATATATGCCTGGGTATTCAGGCTTGTTTTCAATGCTGACCAGCTGTAGTGTTGGTGTTATCTTATCACACAGTAGCTGCTGCTAGTGCTAAGGTATTTGAATGCCTGCATTTCAGTAGCAGATAGATAGTTGGTTAGTATGGTTGTCAGGACTATAACTAGATAACAGATTCACCCCGGAACGCAGTAGCCTGAGTCAAAGGTGAACTTTTTATCTACTCTAGGGCTATTGAGTTTTGTCCTAGTTTTTTTAAATTGTATTTCCTTTGTGTAAGCCTAATTTTATTCTTACCAGATACTCCATTAAAATAATACTGTTATGTGTTCTGAGTGCAATCCAAGAATTCAGGCGCAAAAAAAATATAAATCCAGTTTAGTTGTTCTGTTTAAAATAGAATTTTCTGCCATGCTTTACGCGTAGAGTCTATCAATTTCAGATTCGGTAGTTCATTACGTGTTGGGTTTTGTGGGGAAAAATGATTTGATTATTGAAATGATGGCGGCTTCTGCACAAGCCTGGTAGTCATTGTTTCATTTCTGCCCGAATGGCATTTGCCTATGTTTGCACCTGAACGCTTGCATTATGTAAGGTCACAGTCATAAACTTAATGTTTATTTCATGATATGAGTTTTAGGCACGACTGGGGTACATTCTCTGCCAATGTTCCCAGTTCTTTCAAATTGCATCGTTCGATGGTTTTCAATTTCTGACGTTCATTTGTGAAGTTGCATTGTTTGATGCTTTTGAGTTTCCAATATTTGTTTCAGATAAATATTGTATATTGATTGTTATAATCTACCTAACATTAATGTTGCATAGTCCGATGGTTTTGGATTTCTGTATTCTTTCTGAGATAAATATATTATTACTCATATCTACTATCGATTACTTGTATCGTATATCGATTACTAGTATCTACTTTACATTAGTTCAAAGTTACTTTTATTTTAAATGGTAAACCTTTTAGATATTTTGAGTGCAAACATGGGAAATTTGTCTTGGCAAGCTTTCTAAAACTCTGACACCATAGACTTCTGCAGTAACAGGTTCTATTAAATTGACTCAGTATTGCCTTCTACACGGAAACACATGCTTAATAAGTGCAGCAGTATCTAAGTTATGGCTGGCGCACACCTCCCGTTTGTGCGCACCCACCTACCGTATATGATCTAAAACTGCCTGTTTCGCGCACAAAAATCGCTAGGTGTGCGCGGGGAGCGCACACCTAGCGATTGCGATTCGCGACTAAAAACTCAGTTTTAGGGCTAAAACGGGCCGATTACGATTGCGATTCGCGATTCGAAAAATGAATCGGCCCGTTTTCAGTTTTAAGCGGGTCGGGTCGGGTCGCGAGTTTTAGTGCGCGAATCGTAAACGGGAGGTGTGCGCCAGCCATTAGATATGTAAAATCAAATCGAAATAATTATTTTGGTTTTTAAAAGTTGATGCTTCGTCGGACTATGCAGCTTTACTTGATGTAATTCTGATTATAAATGGCCAAATTTTGCAGTGCTCACACTGAGATGGACAGTCCCCAACCAAAATAAAAGTATGTGTTAAGAACATATGACCAATAGACTACATCACGGTTCCAGCGGCGAGGTGCATTGTGGGATGCATCAGAGCAAAACAACCCCCCCTAAAAGCACATGGCACATGCTAATACACTGGGCGCAGTTATGAAATGTGCTAGTTTCAGCTCATCTCAGCTCTTGTTTGAAACATATAATAAATTAAGATATTAATCTTTTATCCAGCATTGCCTTTACATCAATATAATCAGCACATCTTATGCCATGTGCATTTAGATTTAGAAAGATCTAGGCACTCAGACTAGTGTTAGAGCCATAGCCGAACTCAGAATGCATTGTCAATGGCAGTGAGCAATCTCCATACATAAAAAGTAAAATATTGATAAAACCACACCACCTAGAGACAAACCGCTTGGAACACATATAGAAAACATGTTTATCAAAAAGATTATATTAAATTGATAAGGTTAGGGTTTGGGATTTATATTAATTTTGAATAAAACTGACGTTTTTCAATGTGTGTAACAGCAAACTCAATGGCCGTATGCCTTTGCTTTGCTCCCAAGGCCGTTTTCAGCGCATGCCCAGTCGGAACCATGATGTAGTCTATACTGGAGTGACAGAGCATAACTTTGTTCCATCTCGACTGTCTGTCACGAGGACGTCCAATCTCCCAAGACCGTCTTCTCAGAACAAAGATTGATTACTCCGGCATCGTTGCATTCATTGTGCCAGTTAGGCATGATGTATTGAAGCATTATTACTGCTATTAGCTAGCTGACAACTGGACCGTTCTCATCTGTTGGTTGTCGCTCAGAATCAGAGCAGACAGTGACGTCACCATCGACACACGAGCGGGGCCCGGATGCTGAAGTTGCCATGCGCAGGTGGCGCCACGGTGTCGGTATTTGGAACTAAGCTCGAGTATGTGAAGTAGGACACAGATGGGCTAGCTCAGTAGCGGTGAGTGATGGTGCTGCATAGTTGGTTTGGTTGAAGTTAGACAATGTATTGTACAGCGTGTAGATTGGGTAAATAACCCATATCAACTTCCGAGCGTATGGAGTGTGCGCACTCCTGGGAAACCCCCCACCACAGCAGGGGGTAATACACTGCATACCTTATTACATGCGATAATGGGCTTATCACTATCCATATATATAAATATGGGTTAGGATCACGAAAAGAGGCCAATTGGTGGAAGTTGTCGACGTCGAGCATGGATGTCGGCGTCAATCGGTATAATTATAGTTTAGCATTGACAGAGATGTTTGAAAGTCCTTAAATTTATACTGAATGTAAAGGTCGAGAAAATACAACAACCTTATTTGTTTCTAGGATAATTTAATATAAAACAAAGAAATGCACAAGACTTTAAGAATTGTGATGCCGATGTTGGCGTCGATCGGGATAATTATAGTTTAGCATTGACAGAGATGTTGGAAAGTCCATAAATTTATACTGAATGTATAGGTCGAGAAAATACAACAACCTTATTTGTTTCTAGGATAATTGCGACGCCGACATCTTCACATGACCACCGATTGGCCCGTTTTTGTGAGGCTGACTCATATATATATATATATAAAATTCTCAGGCGCAAGTGACAGTGCAGCATCCAGTATAGAAGCGTGCCTGCGGTGGAGCCACCGGTCACATGGTTGGAGGGGAGCCATACATCAAGTAAGCCACCCCATCAGTAATCAATCAATCAATAGTTCCGTCCTCTAGTCGAGGGTTGGATGCAATGGTTCTCCACTTGTCCCGATGTTGTGCTGTTCTGATAGACTGTGAATAATTCAAGCCTGTCCACTGTGAAATATTTGTAAACCATGATGTTCTTGGTCTCCCTCTCCCTCTGCTGCCATTCACCTTCCCTTCCAACAATGTATGGTATATCAGTAATAGGGTAGGAAATAAACATACAATCCATTCCGTGCCTTTATACTCGCGTAATGCTTATACATCACATATATATATGTGGATGTGTGAAGAGTTCAGGCACAAATCAAAAAAATATTCCAACTTGAATCCAAAAATGTAATTTAAATAAAAGATTGTTACCTGCAAATAATTTTAATTTTCTCTAATTTCCCTTTTCTTATGTTATGATCACATGATTATGGAGCAATGAAAAACAAAGTAGGAATTGACAACAAATTATATTGTTGAAGGTTTGATTCCAATATTTAGCTCAAGTTTTGGATTGGCATTTATGGGGTTTTCCGGCTTAACTCTTCGTATATATATATATATATCTGTATTGTATCAAACTTTATTTATTAGTTTCAGTTTTAGCGAGACAATGTATTTATGTATCTTATTTTAGTTTGATAAGGCATAATCATGACTATATATTTATATTGTGTAAGATTTTCTTTGTCTCAGTGATATTGAGGGAACGATAATTATTAGGCAGTTGTTTACACCAAAACTAATTTAATATATATTCCCTTCAAATATCCCGAACATTGGTCATGAAGGGTAAATGTGAATTAAAACTAACGTAAAGTAGATAGTAATTTGATATAGCGATATAGCGAATGGTAGACAGGAAGTGTGAACACTTATTTGTCTCTCTCATGTTTTAAAAATATTTTATATTTTTGGGTACATTAGTTGTCCCAAGCAGGGGAAATCCTAGATAAAAGATTCACCCGGTACTTGTAGTACACGGCTGAATGACAACATAGTCTAAATACGGACGACAATAGCTTTAGTATGGACCAGGGAGTAGAATGTCTGCCTCCAGTATCAAATGGATATTTATATAGGCACAGAGTTGGTGAAATGGGAGAGAATGCAAAAAGACAAGATGGTGGCTGTAGAATACCGTCGATTTCACTTTAAAATCTCATTAAACTAGATATTATATTATATTTGTCAACTCAAAGGTAGCGGGCTAATAATAAGACAGTTTGCACCCCTACTGCAGCAGTACGGGGTGAATCTTGTATCTAGGGAAATCCCAGTCACAGATGACTGGTCTTCCCCTCTCCACTGCTGGTCGATAGAAAGCCTGAGCCTACACTTTTACCGACCCAAGGGAGTTTTAACCTCCCACACCACATAGACATGGTATGAGAGCAACCGGCCATTGATGACGCTGTAAGTTATACACAGCGGTGGAAATCCAAATTGGCAGAGCTAGGGGCACGGGGAATCGAACCGCCGACCCTCAGATTAGGAGTCTGTCCTAGAAAAAAGTCAGATACTCTAACCACTCCGCCACAGAGAACGCTTCACTCGGACAAAGAAAGAGAGGAAAGAGGACATAAACTTTGAAAGGTTTAATCAAGTAAATACCAATTCGGAGCCTGAAGTAGGCTAATCAAGTGGGTGACTAGGGACCTGTCAGTCCGAGTGTCGGCAGGGGCAGTGAATAAGGATCTGTCAGGAAGCATCACATGTTCAGGTGGCTGAGGTGAGAAGTCAATCAGCGCTCACCCCCCGCCCCCAGGAAGAGGGTGGGCGGGTGGGGAAGCGAAGTGAACAGGCAGAGTCACCGAGGTAGAGTGACTTGAGAGAGGGAAACAAAAAGCGAGGAAGACAGAAATAGAACAGCCTCGTTTGCAAATTATGCATGTTAGCTTCGCCAACATGCTCAATGATTAACATAATATAGTTATTGTTAAATGTCTGCCAGAAACTGAAAACAATCAGAACGCGTAACTCAGAATGGGAAGAATTGTAGATACTTTGTTGTTTTTATGTTAGACCATGATAACCTCCAAAAGAGAGATGCTCATTGAATCTGAATAGTCCGATGAATTTATCAAATTTTCTGAAACAGAACATTTATTTAGATTTGATAGAATATATCCAACTTAGATGCGGTTGTATGTATCAAACATGTGTTGCTGCCTACAACAGAATACGAAGTTAATTTAATATAAATTATTACTGCTGAAGCTGATGCCATGCATGCCTAAATTAATTTGGCATGATTTCACTTTGAATATCTCCAAAGTTATCCATTTGTAATAAAAACTACTTTAAACTAAAATAAGGTAGATTATAATCATCACATTAATGTATTTATCCTTAAATTAAATTACAGAACCTCAAAAGCATCGGACTATGCAACTTTACCACCCTGATGGTTATTACACAGAATGTTTAGTCGGGTACCATTGGAAATGATGCAGACTTAGTGGTAGCATTAGCAGGTAACAGGACTCATTGTTATTTCTCTGATCGGTTGCTATGGCAACCGATGGAACCCATCAGGTCACGTGATACTTGACCTTTTAAGTTGCATAGTCCGATGGTTTTGAATCTCTGTATTTTTCTGAGATAAATATATTAGATCGATCACTAGTATCTACTTTACATTAGTTCAAAGTTACTTTTATTTTAAATGGTAAACTTTTGAGATATTTTGAGTGCAAACATGGAAAATTAGTTTTGGCAAGCTTGCCAAAACTCTGGCACCATAGACTTCTGCAGTAACAGGTTCTTTTAAATTGACTCAGTATTGCCTTCTACGCAGAAACACATGCTTAATAAGTGCATCAGTATCTAAGTTAGATATGTAAAATCACATTTAGATAATTGGTTTGGTTTTGAAAATTAGATATTTCATCAGACTATGCAGCTTTAAATATCTGTCAGTTTTGTGTAGCTGTTCTCTTGTGTCCACCAGGAAAATTCTAAATAAGTCAATGTGATCGGACTATGCAACTTTAACCACAACCTCATCCTTTGACTAACCAGACGCAATGGCCGAATGAGTCATAAGCATATTCAGCGCTATACGGAGCGACCCAACCAGCCATGGTGCGACCCAACCAGCCATGGTTGAACCCGTTTGAGCCCATTTGAACCTGTTTCCAGTACAAAGGCGAGGGGACCAGGTTGGAAACTGAGCGATAATAGCTGAAAAGTCATGTGCCTCTGCCTGAGCAAATGAATACCAGGGGACCAGGTTAGACGTCCACAGAGCTAGCAGTCTAGTCAAATATTATTTGACTAGTTTATTGTTCAGACAATATCACATATTTATGCATCTTTTGCACAGATTAAATTGTTTGAAGTATATTTGAAATTTATCTACATTGATTTCTGTTTAAATCACACAATATCACTACTTACTGAATGGGAAACTCATCCTGCAAGGGTATGCTCGATATGACCCAGTGGTCAGCCGTTTTTGCTCCTTTCATCGCTGTGGACCCTTCTCGAATGAGTTTTGCGTCTGTCTCCCATTTTGGTGGATCGCGGGATTCGAACCCAGGGGTTGGAACCGTGGTCGAGTCAACCCAATGACCTATAAATTGATAATTGTTGCTTCCTAGCAAGGTGATTGGCATTATTGGGATATCAGGAAATGGTTCTGGTGGGCTGGTCTCCCAGTGGGGTAGCACTATAAAGTCACCATGAATGTGCATTGTCACAAGTCGGTACCCGTCCGGATATGACCTTCGATGATGCCAGAGCGTACAACTCTAATAATCAACCAACTGCTGCATAAGTGTTATCTGTCTCCCAAGGCCCTGATATGACACTGCTAGGACGTAAAACTACAACAAACAGACAAACAAACCCAAGGCCAATTCTGCATCCAGCCCAATTTTGTTCTGATAAAGCAGGTGTCCTATCTTGAGAGGGACAGTCAAATAAAACAAAAGACAGTGTGCACGTTGACAAAGAACTGTTCGTACATGGCAGGGGTTTGCCAATCACAGATGTCGCTGAATACAGGTTATACTGTACAAATCTGGTTTTGTTGTACATTAGTTGATTAAGCAGGGTACATTTCAATCGCGGACAATTTGTCTTCCTCATTCAACTGCTCCTTGCCCTATCATAGTAATGTCGAATGGCAGGCTATGGAGCGACAGGTATCAATTTGTATGTCATTGGTTTGACTCGGCCAGGGTTCGAACCCATGAGTTCGAATCCTACAACCTACCAGAATGGGGAGCGGACGCCTAACTCATTCGGCCATCACATCTTAAAGCTAGGATTCCTTACACGTGGTATGCGGCATGCAAATGTGAATGTGGCATGTGGCATGTGGCATGCAGCATGTGGAATGCGAAGGGGTTGGGTCCTTTCACCCACACCCACACACACACACACACCCACACATAGTGTCAGGTTTCTCTAACACTGTTTTCTATGGCAAACACAGCAGCATTCGCATTCGCATGCCGCACTGATGGCTACATGGACTGATTCAGTTGCCACATTCGCATTCGCATTCGCATTCGGGCGCATGGAATCACCCGCATTGACTTAGATGCTTTTTGATTGTTTGAGCATTCACATTCGCATTTGCATACCGCGTGTAAGGAATGTAGCCTTTAGTACTAATGCAGTCAGACATGATGACTGCAGGGCTTGCATGCCCATATGAGGAATATATCCGACAGGGCATGGGGGAGGGGGGGAAGTGGTGATAGTTATATGGGGGGCGGGGGCGGGGGGCGGGGTGCTCACACAAATACCAGGATAATTCTTGTTGGCGAGTGACTGATGGATGCTCTACCTTCTCCGACAACAATGACCATATATATATTCATGACCCATAAGAGGTGGGAAAGATGGATGTAGATTCTGACTTGTCGCGCATTGTTTGCTAGCTTTGTTGAGATCTTATGGCACGTTTCCATGGCAACCTATACGCTTGACTGCTAGATCACTGCTGGGTCTTGTCTGGGGTGCTAGGTTTGATGTATTCTACTTTAAACGTCAAGCCCCAGTCAGACCTCACCAGACTGAGGAAACGGACAGAAACCGGACACTGTCCGGTGAAATACGGCAATGTACGGTTTATATACAGTACCCATCCGGGATGTCTGTTCTATCTCTGATGGTGTCCGGCGGTGTCCGTTACAAGTTTTGAACATGCACAAAACTTGTACCGGATACCACCATACTGAAGCGTATGGGTGGTGTCCAGTTTAAGTCTGTTTTGTCCATTTTGTCGGTTTCATCTCCGTTACCCATCCGTTACGTCTCCGGTTTGCTTCCTGCCAAGTCCGTCGACCATGGTTTTTGTTGTTGTTTTTTTGTTGTTTGTTATATTGCGGGAATTCGGTCAGTATATGTTTTCTGCGCATCCGTGAACAATCCTGTATGTCCGTTTGACATTCGGTTTTCATTCCGTTCTCGTCCAGTGGATATTTGTTAATGTACGTTCCTTGTCCATTTAGCATTTCATTTCGTCCGGTACATTTCGGTACATTTTGGTACATTTTGATCCCGAGCACCACCAGACTAGAAGATTCTTTGTCCGGTGGTGTCCGGTACTCAGTCCGGTAAGGTCTGACTGGGCCTTCAGTGACTGTTGTCCCATCAACATCTGAAGTCAATCTGGATGGTCGGTTGTTGTAGTTTATTTTCCTGGAAACATATATGGTGATATCCGGAGAGGCCACACTTATAGTGACTTCATAGTGCTGCCCCACTGGGAAATCATGCTGCTGGCACCATGACCTGATATCCCACTCATTCACATTATCCTGACACTGAGCTAACCAGTCCTTGCCATATCCTATTAATGCTAGGCTAGGAAGCAACAAGTATCAAGTTTATAAGTCAGTGGTTTGACTCGATCGAGAACCAAACTCCCGATCCCAATATGCATAGATGCTGGTTTCTTTCTGACAGACCTTTCTCTTCGCTTGATAGTACTGCCCCACTGAAATACCGCACCACCTGCACCATAGAAAAATATCCCATCCAGTTTGTTGAAGTTGGTCTGCTGAGGCCCATTATGCTGTGAGGACATTATTAGTAGTACTTCTGTGATGTTACACGGTGAAGGACAGGCAGGTTGATTGATTTCTGATGGTTTAATATCGTGGTGGTAGTAAGGCACATATACATTCATGGCGAAAATCTAGCGATATATGTTATGTCAATCTTGTCGATCAGATTCATAAAAAAGAGTTCAGGCACATCATCATCATCATCATGTTGTCAGTCACGATGCGACAAAGACTGCTTTCATTACTTGACTGCTGCTCTTTGTGCAGTTGTACATTTCATGAAAGCTGCCTGCAAAAGTGTTGAAGTGCTGCTGCTTTTGCAAATTACCAGCGACACTCTCTAGGGGAGCAAATATAGGTTTCACACCCGCAAGAACATGTCCAGACAGGCTATTTGTCCCTGCACTGGCTGGTCGGGAGATGTTGGGAGTTCCATACATCAACCTCCTTAATGCTGCCACAGTGACATGGTGTTCTGCTTAGGGTTTGCTCCCTTAGCCTTCGGTTCTGTCAAGAACATGTACCACAAGGCAGTGGGTTACAACTCTGCAGGGCATGGGCGTCAAATATTGCTTTACCTGCAATACCTGCAATACCTGCAATACCATGACCTGATATCCCACTCAGTCACATGTACATAGACACAGATATATATCTACCAGTATATATATATATATATTCTTCTTCTTGGTTGTCCATCAGTGGCGATGATGACAGCAACTCATCATTTGTTGTGAACTCGTCAATGACCGATGAGTCCAATTTGTAACCGGAATGTGCGCGGTGGCATGTTGGACATGTGTGTGTAGCTGTTGTCAGGACATGTGTGTAGCTGCTGTCAGAGAGTCTGTCTCATGAAAATTATGAATATCAGGTGGCAGAATAAGATCCCAGACACTGAAGTCTTAAAGAGGGCAAAAATGGTCAGCATTGACTTCATGGTCACGAGAACACAACTTAGGTGGACTGGCCATGTAGGTCGCAAGGATGAGGATAGAATACCAACAACTCTCTTCCACCGTGAACTTGGTTAAAGGACGCAGAAATCAAGGTGGTCAGAAGAAAAGGTTCAAGGACTGCCTTAAATTAGGCATCCCAAGAGATTTTCAAAAATAGTTTGGAGTTTGATTTAATGGATTTCACCTGTTAGTATATTTAATTTGAAATAAAATGACACTTCATTTGGGAAAATCGCTCTAATATTAAAGAAGATATGGGCTTTTTTAGGTTGTTACTTAATTGGTCCCACCCTAAACTAAAAAGATAGCACTTTTGATGGCCCCAAGAATTAAAAGTAACCACCCTATCACACTTTCTGTATTTTTTACTTCAAATCCATGGCCTATATAATGAGAATAAAAAGATCCAGGGGTCTGATGCGGTTATATTTCAAGATATACATCTTCAAAAATGTGCGAAATAACAATTTCCTCAATTTCACCAATTTCCAAATTTCGCTTTGGACCACTTTTGGGGGCTTGGTTGTGGCACCCATATTAAATTATTCTGATTTATCCCTAACCTACTGATGAGTCTTGTCATTGCTATTTTTGTCAGGACTACATATGCTTGGGAAAAGCTTAAAAAAATAGGTTTAAAATGGTCCAGAGCTCAATTTGACAAGTGATAAAATCCGGTAAAAGGAAATGCCCAACTTTGAGCAGGTTGTATTTAAGTTAAATACAACCTGAAGAAATGGGAGATAGTGGCCAAGGAAAGGAGTTCATGACATGCTTCTATTCGTAAAGACACCATACAGTTTGAAACTGATGATATATCTCAAGTTAAGCAAAAGCATCAGCAGAGATAAGATTGTCTCCTTGATATATATATATCTATATATATATATATATATATATATGTATATATATATATATATATATGTGATGTATAACGAATTATGCAAGTATAAAGATACGTAAGGGTTAATTATTACTATTATTTGTTATACTCCGTAAGACCAACACTGTACAGGTGGCTCCACCTACCCTCCTCGCCTCCACCGGATGTAGACCAGTGTCAGTCGCACCGGAGGAAGAGTGCAGGTGCAAAATTCCCGTAAACACCAATAAAAAAATGCAGTTTAAATAAAAGATTGTTACTTGAAAATAATGTTACTTCTAACAAATTTCACTTTTCTTAGGAGCACATGATTATGGAGCAATGAACAAAAAAGTACGGATGTGAAAATGTAAATTGTTGAAGGTTTGAATCCAATGTTTATCTCAACGCTTGGATTGGCGTTTATGGGGTTTTGCGCCTGAACTCTTCATATATATATATATACACATATGTAAGTCGATCTGGCTAGGTGGATTGCTTCAGGGAGTCTAGATAGCCTAATGGTTAGGCTGGTAGACCCGGAATGGCAGCACCGAGGGTTCGAGTCCTATTTTAGACGTCATGTTCCCTTCGTTTCCATCATCACAACCCTCCTCCCCCCCCAGCCCAGCACAGGACATGCCTGGACTTGGTTATTTCACAGGGCGGACCAACGTATGTAAACTATGGCAATGCCGCATGTCCATCAAACCAACAGTGTCTGCAGAAATGATAAAAGAAGGTGTTTACTGCATACACGCATATTTTCTACTAAAAAAAAAAATAAAATGAAATAAAATTGCATGTATTACGCTGACAAAAGTACAGCCAGCGCCTGCCAACAAAATAACGAGACACCGACGCCGATACCACGTGACTGTAGGTATTGCCACGAGAGCCATTTCGCATTAAATCAGTCGGTGTTGGCTCAGCGTTCGCCTGTTTGTCGCCTGTAAGTGCGATTTTATTCCAACAGACGCCTGCACCCGGCGTGTTGTTTCACTGTCGCCATTGTTTGGCCATTTTGTGTGTATTTCACACCTGAAGTCATCTCGGACGCCATGGCCGACCTGGGGGAGTGTCTGGTTGCCATGCAGGGGTGGGGGTGTGGGGGTGGGGTGGGGGTGAGGAGGGGGTGAGGGGGTGAGGAGGGGGAGATGGGGTGAGGAGGGGGTGATGGGGGGAGCGGGTGTGAGGGTGAGGCGAGTGAGGGCTGAGGAGGTGAGGGGTGAGGGGATTAGGGGGTGAGGGGGTGAGGGTGAGGGTAGGGGGGCGAGGGGTGAGGGGATGAGGGGGTGATGGGATGAGGGGATGAGGGGGTGAGTGGGGAGGAGGGGTGAAGTGATGAGGGGGTGAGAGGATGAGGGGGTAAGGGGTTGAGGGTGAGGCGAGGGGGCGAGGGGGCGAGGGGGGCGAGGGGGGCGAGGGGTTAGGGCGAGGGGAGGGGTTGAGGGGTTGAGGGGGTGAGGGGGTGAGGGGTTGAAGGGGTGAGGGGAGGAGGGGAGAGTGGTGGGGATATCAATAATTATCATCGACGTCAAAATTACAGATTTGTCAGGTTTGATAGCTTTAATCTACGGTATTGTAATTAGCTTGAAATAAACATTTCTTTTAAATGGTTACCTTTGAGGATATGATAACTGCAAAGATGCCAAATTAATGTTGGTGTGCACACTGAAATACTGACCAGTCGATTCATTTTCCCAGTTTTGAGCATTGCAGTGTGGTACATGAACACCTAACTACAATACATCTGTAATGGGTGCAATGACTTGTTTGTTGTAGTTTTATGTCCTATCACCATATAATGCCATATCAGGACGGGTACCGACTTGTGACAGTGCGCACTCATGGCGACTTTATAGTGCTGCTCCACTGGTATACCAGGCTGCTAGCACCATGACGGATATCCAACTCAGTCACATGATCCTGACACTGAGCCCACCAGTTCTTGCCCTATCCTAATAATGCCGACTGCCTGGCTAGGAAACGACAAGTGTCAATTTTTACGCCATTGGTTTGACTCGACCAGGGTTAAAACCCACGAACCCCCGAAGGCCCAAAACAGGAGATGGACGCTCAACTCATTTGGCCATCCCGTCAGGTGGGTGCAATGACATAGACATTGGATATGTAGAATCACATCTAGGTAAGGTGTGCTATGTTGGACGGCCCCTGAGTGAATCTCGTTGTGCTATGTTGGACGGCCCCTGAGTGAACCTCTTTGTACTATGTTGGACAGCCCCTGAGTGAACCTATTTGTACTATGTTGGATGGCCCTTGAGTGAACCTCTTTGTACCACGTTGGACGGCCCCTGAGTGAACCTCTTTGTACAATGTTGGATGGCCCCTGAGTGAACCTCTTTGTACTATGTTGGACAGACCCTGAGTGAACCTCTTTGTACTATGTTGGACGGCCCCTGAATGAACCTCTTTGTACTATGTTGGACGGCCCCTGAGTGAACCTCTTTGTACTATGTTGGACGGGCCCTGAGTGAACCTCTTTGTACTACGTTGGTCGGCCCCTGAGTGAACCTCTTTGTACTACGTTGGACGGCCCCTGAGTGAACCGCTTTGTACTACGTTGGACGGCCCCTGAGTGAACCTCTTTGTACTATGTTGGATGGCCCCTGAGTGAACCTCTTTGTACTATGTTGGACGGCCCCTGAGTGAACCTCTTCATACTACGTTGGACGGACCCTGAGTGAACCTCTTCATACTACGTTGGACGGCCCCTGAGTGAACTCTCTATACATCGCCATTGACAGGAAATGTGTCGGGTGGTGTCAGAGGCGTGCATGTCTCATTTCCCGTGTGCCTAGCCGGTAGTCGGATCATTACGTAGTGCAATGCCCCCTGGTGTTGGCTCAGTCCACCATTTGAGTGCAGCAGAGGTGTGAAGCAACCCTCCTACCCTCCCTCCCGCCATCCCTCCCACCATCCCTCCCACCATCCCTCCCACCATCCCTCCCACCTCCCTCTCACCCTCCCTCCAACCCACCATTATTGTTGACATGAATATGAATGCGATCTGAAGTGACCAAGACGAGATGTTGGATTATGGGGTGATGAATGTAGTCGTGTGTTTGGTGTTCCAGTTTAGGACAGTGTCCACTCATGATACCTGTACAGTGGTGCCCCTCTGGCAGACCAGGCCAATATCAACAATTTCAGAAAATAACTGAAATGTAATACAAATAGTGATGGAGTGGGGTACTTAAAGTTGCATAGTCCGATGACTATAACCCCCGGTCTCCATCCTGGTATGCAGGTACTGCAGGTATAGCAATACCTCAGGGAGTTTAAGGCCCCTGCCCTGCAGAGTTATAAACCACTGCCTTGTGGTACAGGTTCTTGACAGACCCGAAGGCTAAGGGAGCAAACCCTAAACAGAAAACCATGTCACTGTGGCAGCATTAAGGGCGGTTGATGTATGGAATTCCCAACTTCTCCCGACCAGCCACTGCAGGGACAAATAGTTTTGCACCTGCCTTGACATGTTCTTGCAGGTGTGAAACCTCTATTTGCTCCCTGAGAGAGTGCCGCTGGTAACTTGCAAAAGCCAGCAGCACTTCAACAATTTTGCAGGCAGCTTTCATGAAATGTTCTATTCTCAACTGTCTTCTGGTTTCAGAAAGAGAGGGTGCCCTCGTCTCTGGTTCAAGGATACCATCAAGAGAAACCTAAAGCTGAGAGACATTAAGACTGACTCATGGACGCAACTCTCACAGCAGAGAGCTAAATGGAGAGTGGCAGTCAAGTAATGAAAGCAGTCTTTGTCGCATCACGACCGACAGCATGATGATGATGAGTCCGATGAAGCATCAAATTTTCAATACAAAGCACTTGCCTAGATTTGATTCTACATATTTATCTTAGATACTCGTACAGTTATTAAGCATTTGTTGTCACATAGAAGGGCATGCAGAGTCAATTTAACAGAACCTATCGCATCAGAGTTGTTAAGTGCTAGCCACAATTAATTTGGCATGTTGTCACTTCAAATGTCTTCATACTTAGCCATTTAAACTAAAAGTTAGTTCAACCTAAAGTAAAGTAGCTCATCATGATCAATTTAATGTATTTATCTAAGAAAATGACAGAAACTCAAAGCCATCGTACTATGCAACTATAAGAAAATAACTCAAATGTATGAGTTCATATAGTGGTGGAGAGGTGGATACTTAAAGTTGCATAGTCCGATGGTTTGGGGTTTCTCTCATTTTTCTTAGATAGATATATTAGATTGGTCATTCTAATCTACCGTACTTCAGTTTGAAGGAACTTTTATTATAAATGGCTAACTTTTGAGATATTTTTGAAGCGCAAACACGTAAAATTAGACTGAACATCACCACATTTGCATGCCGCATTCCGGAATGCCACATGTCACATATATGGAATCTTAAGGGGGCTGTCACATTAGGGTTTTTTGCGGGAGCGTATGGCGGCGTAGGCGCGTTACGTCATATACGTCGGCATACGCCGTATACGCTACTCATACGCTACGCATACGCTACTCATACGCTACTCATACGCCGCCAGATGCCGCCAGATGCCTGCTTATGTGAAGCGTATGAGGCATACGCCGCCATACGCTTTCATAAATCCGTCCGTCCAAATTTGTTTGTGCATTCTCAAAAAAACTCGACCTATGAGGGCGTATGGCCCATACTGTCAAAAAATGTCACAGCACGCTCCCATACGCTCCTCATACGCTCCTCGTACGCTCCTCGTAGGTTCCACATACGCTCAAAACCACCCGAAAGGTCACCAAATGTCATCATAGGCCGGCACGCGCAGGACCTACGTAGGTTTTCAATACGCTCCCGCCATACGCCGTAATGTGACAGGGCCTTTAGCTTAAGCACCGGTCGGTGATTTGCTAGTTGACCCTCCCCAAGGTTGGTGTTATGCATGGCTATTAGTTGTGCATTAGCGTCCCTTGAACTGTCCAGAACGAGGGACATTGGGATCATTGGGAGTTCGGTTCTCGGTCGAGTGAAACCAATGACTTACAAAATTGATAATTGTCACCTCCTAGCCAGGTGCTCGGCATTAATAGGACAGTGCAAGGACTGGTTAGCTCAGTGTCAGGATAGTGTGACTGGGTGGGGTATTGGGTCATGGTGTCGGTGGCCTAATTTCCCAGTGGGCCAGCATTAAAAAGTCATCATGAGTGTGCACTGTCACAAGTCAGCACCAATTCTGATATGACCTTCAATGTTGTCAGGAGGTAAAACTCCTAGATCTACCACCTCACATATACAACCCCCCACCCCCCTCTCCCACCTGCCCAGCTGACTGCTCAACTTGGATGTTATGGATATGGTACTGCTAGAGAGTGTGCTGTGTGTGTGGGGGGGGGGGTACTCCAGCAGATAAATCAAATATATATGTGTATATAGTGGGCGGGCTACTCCAGCAAATAACTCAAATGTGTTGGGGGTGGGGGGGCACTACTCCAGAAAATAGTTAAAATGCAAGAGTTCACAGAATGTGCTAGGGGGTTTCTACATAAATATGTAGCAAGACATTTGTAATAAGTGCACTTATTGGGTATGGATGATTAATTTTAGGTAAGCATCTTGGTTTCTTAGATGTGATGCATCTATGCAGCCTTAGCCTGAAACTGATTTCTTCTTTGTGTGAAGTGCCCCCCCCCCCCCATCACCCACCACTGCATCTCATACACATATATTAACACATAACCCACACATACAGAAGATACATACCCACACGCCATGCTGTATGGGCATAGTGCCGAGAAGCCAGTTGGCGGGTTGCCAGAATGTTCACATCAGTGTCACACTTCTATTGTTCGCCTTCCCATAGACTACTCTCTGCCGCCGCAGTCACAGTTAGCTTGACACTGACAGCGGCTATGACATTGACACTGGCATTGACACTGGCATTGGCACTGGCATTGACATTGGCATTGCCATTGACATCGGCTCTGGAAGTGAAATAGGCATTGACACTAGCATTGACACCTGCAGCAGCTCTGGGACTGACACTAGCATTGACACTCACATTACCATTGACAGCGGATCTGGCAGTGATATTAGCATTGACACTGGCATTGGCATTGCCGTTACCATTGACAGCGGCTCTGGTAGTGACACAGGCACTGACACTAGCATTGACACTGGCATCGGCTTTGGCAGTTCACTAGCGTTGACACTAGCATTGACACTGACAGTGGATCTTGCAGTGACACCAGACACTAACATTGACACTGGCAGCAACTCTGACATCGACACAGGCACTGACACTAGCATTGAAACTGATATTGACACTCGCATCGACACTAGTATTGGGCATTGGCACTGGCATTGCCATTGACAGCGGCTGTGGCAGTGACACAGGCACATACACTAGCATTGCCACTGACAGCAGTGCTGGTGGGTGAAGCCGATGCTGTATCAAACGGGAGGTGGGATGGGTGGAGGTGCTGGTGGTGGTGCAGTATAAGAGTGGTGGTGCTGGTGCTGGTAGAAGTGGTATAGTGTGAGAGTTGTGGTGCTGGTGATGCTGCGTTGTGAAAGTAGCGGTGATTGGTGCTGGTGTTTGTAGAAGTGGTGCAGTGTATGAGACTGAGCGTAGTGGTGGTTCTGGTGGTGGAGCAGTGTGAGAGTGGCAGTGGTGGTGTGAGAGTTATGGTGCTGGTGATGGTGCAGTGTGAAAGTAGCAGTGATTGGTGGTGATGGAGCAGTGTGAGAGTGGCGGTGGGGCTGGTGTTTGTAGAAGTGGTGCAGTGTATGACACTGAGAGTGGTGGTCGTTCTGGTGGTGGTGCAGTTTGAGAGTGGCAGTGGTTGTGGTAGTAGAAGTGGTGCACTGTGACTAAGTGTGAGCGTGTCGATGGTGGTGGTGGTGGTGCAGTGTGAGAGGGGTGGTGGTTCTGGTGGTGGTGCAGTTTGAGAGTGGCGGTGGTGGTGGTAGTAGAAGTGGTACCCTGTGAGCGTGTCGATGGTGCTGGTGTTGGTGCAGTGTGAGAGTGGTGGTGACTCTAGTGATGGTGCAGTGGCCGTGGTGGTGGTGGTGGTGGTGCTAGTAGTTGATGGTGGTGCTGGTGGTGCTGGTGGTGGTGCTGAGGGTGGTGCTGGTGGTGCTGGTTGTGATGGTGCTAGTGGTGCTGGTGGTGGTGCTGGTGGTGCTGGTGGTGGTGCTAGTGGTGCTAGTGGTGCGGGTGGTGATGGTGCTAGTGGTGATGGTGCTGGTGGTGCTGGTGGTGCTGGTGCTAGTGGTGCTGGTGGTGGTGCTGGTGGTGATGGTGCTAGTGGTGCTGGTGGTGGTGCTGCTGGTGGTGGTGGTGGTGGTGTTGGTGGTGCTGCTGGCGGCTGTGTCCGACAGTGTCTAGTGGGTGCAACTGACCAACAGCTAATCCATCACAGGAAACATTACGTCGCCAGCCGACCAGTGATTACTTACCAATAATGGCGCCAGTGCTGCCACCTCTTGGCACGCCACCGCAACTGCTTATGTCGCCGAGCAGTAACAATTTTTATTCATTTTATTACTTTTTCTTTTCTTTATTTTGTTATATTCATCTGTATTTTTTCCTATTAGGTTTGCTTCTTTGTTTCTTGGAGTTTTGCAACCTAGTAACATCTAAGGTCATGTCAGGACGGGTATACCGACTTGTGACAATGTGCACTCATGGCAACTTTATAGTGATGCCGCACTGGGAGACCAGCCAACTACCACCATGACTTGACTTCCCATTCTGTCACATTATCCTGGCACTGGACTAACTAGTATTTGCCATATCCTAATAATGCAGAGTCGCAGATTAGGTAGGAAACAAGAATGTCAATTTAAGTATTGGTTTGACTCGACTGGGATTCAAGTTCCCCACCTTCCTCAACGGAAGCCAGCGCTGTACCAATTCGGCCACTGCGTCCAGTATTCTCAATAGGTGTGAGCTTGATGGAGTTTTTACACCCATGATGGGGTTTTCCATCCATTTATAAGTTGGCTATGTAGATAAATGCTTTGCTTTGTTACCGAACACCTCCCAACACAGCCTTCATATACTGGTTGATTTGAACTGAAAAAAAACTGTTATTATCAAAGTCGAATTGTATAGCTTCATTTATAATATATTTAAACCTTTTAGCAGCTAACGGCAATTGCATGCAGTGTAGTATTACATCTGATATCTTCATTTATAACATGTATAAACCGTTTAGCATCTAACAGCACTTGCATGCATTGTACTATTACATCTGATATCTTCATTTATAACATGTATAAACCATTTAGCATCTAACGGCAATTGCATGCAGTGTACTATTACATCTGATAGCTTCATTTATAACATGTATAAACCTTCTATCATCTAACGGCAAGTGCATGCAGCGTACTATTACAACTGATAGCTTCATTTATAACATGTCTAAGCCATTCATCATCTAATGGCAATTGCATGCAGTGTACTAGTACAACTGATAGCTTCATTTATAACATGTGTCGTGGGGGTGATGAAAATGGGAAATATGGTGCCTAGAGCGGGACTCGAACCCACATCTCTTTGCATTCCGGGCCAGTGTGCTAACCATTACACCACCTAGGCTCCCTGATATCAACACACTCCCCACGCCTACCTGTCTATGTGGTTACTTGCCTGAGAGGTCAGTGCAGACCACTACACTCGTCCCCCTGGAATTGTAAGTCTTGTAATGCTTACAATTACATACATACAGGCAATGCACTAACACATACATACACAGGGTAGGTTCAACAACCATACAGCGCAAAGCTTGTACAGGATCCTGATCACGGCAACCAGTGTCGTGGGGGTGATGAAAATGGGAAATATTGTGCCTAGAGCGGGACTCGAACCCACATCTCTTTGCATTCCGGGCCAGTGTGCTAACCATTACACCACCTAGGCTCCCTGATATCAACACACTCCCCACGCCTACCTGTCTATGTGGATACTTGCCTGAGAGGTCAGTGCAGACCACTACACATGCATAAACCTTCTATCATCTAACAGCAAGTGCATGCAGCGTACTATTACAACTGATAGCTTCATTTCTGTATAAAGCAAATTCCCTATATGGTTTGAACAGGAAGGAGTGTTCTGGGGCTGGCAAAAGCCATTATTCAAACAATAAAGTAGATTTTGTAAAAAAAGAAAAAAAACCTGTTAGATGATATTGTCACATCATTGAGCTTACATTACTCAATTATCGATGAACAAATAAATGTTCATTCCTGTCATCTGGATATCTTGCAATGTAATAGTGAGTGACTACCTATTCTCAACCAGTTCACAATTCTACAAACCAGTAAATTAGTAGCCTTCATAGAAGGCTTTCAGAAATTAATCTAAAAATATCCAACAAAGTAAGCTTGTTTTATTTAATGACGCGTCTAGAACACAGTGATTTTAATCATCGGCTATTCAACGTCAAAGATATGGTCATTCTGACATATTTCTTTGCAAGAAACCAGCTGCCACCATATGATATAGTCTACTCTTTCCGATAAGCAGCAAGAGGTATTTTTATGCATTTTCCGACAGACAGGACAGCACATACTACAGCCTTTGATGAACCAGTTGTGGACCACTGTTTGGAATTGAAAATAACCCAAACTGCAAATGGGTCCACTGAGCAGGATCGATCGAATGACCGACACATTGAGAGGTGGACACTCTACCGCCTAAGCCACGTCTCGCTCTGTCGGAATATCTCTAGCTGGGCAATATAATTATGCAACACCATCCTGGGAAGCCACTTTACAGAATTAAATTTGCTTTGTTTTTCAGGAGAAGAAACTCCCCTCCCCTTTTTTTTATGTGCAATTAACTAGAACCAGAAACTACTTAACGTAATTGAATTCGGGATTATGGCCACTTAGCATCGCCTATGGAAGTCATTTCAGGCAATTTCAGACAATTATTGCGGGTAATTGAAGTAGAAAGTGGCACCCACTTCATCTAATTGAAATTTCTTCTCATGCGGGACTCACTCGAAATGGAAGACACTCTCACAAACATTGGAGATTTCATCACGTGATTGTCGCATATTTAATACCGCAGTCACACTACTGATTGTGACTGCTTTCAACCACTTGCGACCACAAAACAGGGTTGGTCACAGAGAGGTCGCAAGTGGTTGTGAAGTGCTCAGAAAGTGTTTCAAGTTGTTTCGAAGTGATCGTAAGTGGTTGCAAAGTGGTCGTAAGTGGTTGCAAAGTGGTCGTAAATGGTTGCACAATGATCGTGAGTGGTTCCAAAGTGGTTACAAGTGGTTCCAAAGTGGTCGCAACATGGTCCTCAGTGGCTTCTGAGCTCCTTGCAACCAACTTGGTCACACGCTGGTTGCAGCTGCTGCACGTGAAACCTGTTTGTGACCAAGACGTCGTTTGCAGGATGGTGACCATTGCTCTGGTCACAAGGAAGTCACGGCTGAATGTGGGTCATGTCATGCAAAGTGGCCGCAAAGTGGTCATGAGCCACAGTGTGACTGGGGCTTTACAACCGTCGCTATCTCATGGGGCTGTCACATTATGACGTTTCTCGCCAACGTGCGTCGACGTGTGTGATTTTTGGGCGGAACGTCGGGACACATCAGGAAGCGTTATGCATGCGTTAGGCACGCGTTGGTAAACCTTGATGGACGGCGACGGTCGGCGAGGATCGGCGGCGCGTGTCGTGGCATGTCGAAAGTTTTGTGCTTGCACAAAACTTTTGACGTGTGCCAACTTGTGGGTGCTAACATCATAGGGACATTAGGAGGACGTCGAGACACGTTAGAAGCGCGTTGGAGGTATGTATACTTTTTTTCCACTGACGCCGCGCACACGTGAGGCTCGTTCCCACACGTAGTGCCAAACGGTTGCTTTTTGTTGTTTTACATCTTACCAACATCTATGGTCATATCAGGACGGCGCGCCAAATTTATACCACAACATCGGCCGTACGCTACCAATATATTGCCCTGACGCCGAAAAGTTTTACATCTCTCGATGATTAAAAGCGATTTTTCGCATTGGCGGCGCTCCGGCGAGGTACGTCGTAATGTGACAGCACCATCAGAGAAATATAGAAACTATAATAACTTAGAAACATTGAATATACTCTGATGATGGTTGCAAAATCGAAACACCCACCCGAGCTTGATCCTACATATTCAACTGAGATACCCATGCACTCGGTTAGCTATAATTGCAGTTCAGTGTTGCTATGGTAACGATGCGACACTCAGAAATGGGCAAAGAAAGCCTATTTCCATCATGTCGGCGTGGACGCCCAAATTAATGTGGCATGTTTACATTTAAGATGAACAGTTCAGGCGCTAAAACCAAAAAATCCATTCTGGTTCTCCTCTGTAAAATTGAACGTGTCGTGCTTTAAAAGTAATGTCTATCAATTCCATATTGGGGAATGAATTACTTTAGCTAGGAAAGGTGTTGGTCTATGCGGGGAAAAAACCCGGGTTTTGTTATAGGATGACGGCACTTTCAGCTCAAACCTCCGAGTCCTAGTCACAGTTTTATTTTGTCAAGAAAAATATAGTGACAATTAAAATCCACTAAATTATGCAACTGAAATCAATGCACAAACAAACAACAATGCTAATATTAGTAATAGTGATGTAATGCTGAAATCAATGCACAAACAAACAACAACGCTAATATTAGTAATAGTGACGTAATGCTGAAATCAATGCACAAACAAACAACAACGGTAATATTAGTAATAGGGATGTAATGCTGAAATCAATGCACAAACAAACAACGATGCTAATATTAGTAATAATGATGTAATGCTGAAATCAATGCACAGACAAACAACAACACTAATATTAGTAATAGTGATGTAATGCTGAAATCAATGCACAAACAAACAACAACACTAATATTAGTAATAGTGATGTAATGCTGAAATCAATGCACAAACAAACAACAACGCTAATATTAGTAATAGTGATGTAATGCTGAAATCAATGCACAAACAAACAACAACGCTAATATTAGTAATAGTGATGTAATGCTGAAATCAATGCACAAACAAACAACAACACTAATATTAGTAATAGTGATGTAATGCTGAAATCAATGCACAAACAAACAACAACGCTAATATTAGTATAGTGATGTAATGCTGAAATCAATGCACAAACAAACAACAATGCTAATATTAGTAATAGTGATGTAATGCTGAAATCAATGCACAAACAAACAACAACACTAATATTAGTAATAGTGATGTAATGCTGAAATCAATGCACAAACAAACAACAATGCTAATATTAGTAATAGTGATGTAATGCTGAAATCAATGCACAAACAAACAACAACACTAATATTAGTAATAGTGATGTAATGCTGAAATCAATGCACAAACAAACAACAATGCTAATATTAGTAATAGTGATGTAATGCTGAAATCAATGCACAAACAAACAACAACACTAATATTAGTAATAGTGATGTAATGCTGAAATCAATGCACAAACAAACAACAATGCTAATATTAGTAATAGTGATGTAATGCTGAAATCAATGCACAAACAAACAACAACGCTAATATTAGTAATAGTGATGTAATGCTGAAATCAATGCACAAACAAACAACGATGCTAATATTCGTAATAGTGATGTAATGCTGAAATCAATGCACAAACAAACAACAACACTAATATTAGTAATAGTGATGTAATGCTGAAATCAATGCACAAACAAACAACGATGCTAATATTAGTAATAGTGATGTAATGCTGAAATCAATGCACAAACAAACAATAACACTAATATTAGTAATAGTGATGTAATGCTGAAATCAATGCACAAACAAACAACAATGCTAATATTAGTAACAGTGATGTAATGCTGAAATCAATGCACAAACAAACAACAATGCTAATATTAGTAATAGTGATGTAATGCTGAAATCAATGCACAAACAAACAACAATGCTAATATTAGTAATAGTGATGTAATGCTGAAATCAATGCACAAACAACAATGCTAATATTAGTAATAGTGATGTAATGCTGAAATCAATGCACAAACAAACAACAACACTAATATTAGTAATAGTGATGTAATGCTGAAATCAATGCCAAAACAAACAACAACACTAATATTAGTAATAGTGATGTAATGCTGAAATCAATGCACAAACAAACAACAATGCTAATATTAGTAATAGTGACATAATGCTGAAATCAATGCACAAACAAACAACAATGCTAATATTAGTAATAGTGATGTAATGCTGAAATCAATGCACAAACAAACAACAATGCTAATATTAGTAATAGTGATGTAATGCTGAAATCAATGCACAAACAAACAACAACACTAATATTAGTAATAGTGATGTAATGCTGAAATCAATGCCAAAACAAACAACAACACTAATATTAGTAATAGTGATGTAATGCTGAAATCAATGCACAAACAAACAACAATGCTAATATTAGTAATAGTGACATAATGCTGAAATCAATGCACAAACAAACAACAATGCTAATATTAGTAATAGTGATGTAATGCTGAAATCAATGCACAAACAAACAACAATGCTAATATTAGTAATAGTGATATAATGCTGAAATCAATGCACAAACAAATAACAACGCTAATATTAGTAATAGTGATGTAATGTTGAAATCAATGCACAAACAACAATGCTAATATTAGTAATAGTGATGTAATGCTGAAATCAATGCACAAACAAACAACAACGCTAATATTAGTAATAGTGATGTAATGCTGAAATCAATGCACCAACAAAAAACAATGCTAATATTAGTAATAGTGATGTAATGCTGAAATCAATGCACAAACAACAATGCTAATATTAGTAATAGTGATGTAATGCTGAAATCAATGCACCAACAAATAACAATGCTAATATTAGTAATAGTGATGTAATGCTTAGTAATTTTTTGCTGCATATTACTATCAAAACATTCATTTTTCTAAGCTAGTTTAAGTCACTCTGCACACCCACTCGCACTATTTCTTATATTAATACAAGATTTTCTTCTCAAGGTTGCATAGGCCTAGTCCGATGCTTTTGGATATTCTGATATTTTCTTAAATAAATAGAGAAAAGTGGGAAGCCCGGGCCGGGTTGTCATGGAACCCCGGGCCGGGTTGTCAGGGAACCCCGGGCCGGGTTGTCAGGGAACCCCGGGCCGGGTTGTCAGGGAACCCCGGGCCGGGTTGTCAGGGAACCCCGGGCCAGGTTGTCAGGGAACCCCGGGCCAGGTTGTCAGGGAACCCCGGGCCGGCCTGTTGAGGAGACCGGGCTGGGTTGTCAGGGAAGCCCGGGTCGGGTTGTCAGGGAAGCCCGGGCTGGGCTGTCAGGGAAGTCCAGGCCGGGCTGTTGCGGAGACCGGGCCGGGTTGTCAGGGAAGCCCGGTTCGGGTTGTCAGGGAAGCCCGGGCCGGGCTGTCAGGGAAGTCCGGGCCGGGCTGTTGAGGAGACCGGGCCGCGTTGTCAGGGAACCCTGGGCCGGTTGTGGGGAAGCCGGGCCGGGTTGACAGGGAGGCAGGGCTGGTGTGGCGGTTTAAAATCTCAGTGTGTTTAGAGTCTACGCTTGGAGTTCTGCGCATGCGTCAATTGGTTCTGCGCATGGGCATATCCGATTAACATGACCCGGGCGACTCCGGTCACCCGAGTTGCTAGAAATTCAAGTAGAACACCGCCAAGTGGAGCTGACAAAAACACGTCCCTTGTGCAAAAAGTTTAACCCACCTCTTCGCTGGGATTGGCTAGGGGCGATGACGTCACATTTTTGCGTTCAAAAAGTTGCTACGGTCACCCAAGTTGATTAATTGAATACACTGAAATGCCGTTCGATTTTGATGCATGCGCAGAACCCCGAGCGTAGAATCTAAACACACTGAGATTTTAAACCACCACAGCAGATTGACGGGGAGGCCGGACTGCCTTGTCCGGGAGGCCGGACTGGCTTCTCAGGGAAGCCGGGTTTTGATGTTGACGAGGAGGCTGGTTCTGGCTTGTCGGGGAGGCCGGTCTCACGGTTTTATATTGTCACTGGTTTAACCGCGTCTGGCTTGTTGGGGAGGCCGATGTCACAGTTTTAAAAGATTGCTGGTTTAAAACCAACTTTATCGCCATGTGCATGCGTCAAAATAGAACAGCACTTTCAAACTGCGGCTGCTGCAGTTTGGTAAAGTCACCTGTTTGAAAACAAACACACCATTTGTACTAAATAACCTAATTTGATCTTAGCGGTGAGTAATCATGCTTCTGAATAACATAATTTGATCTGAAGCAGCGGGATATGCATTGACATTGTGCTTTTTTTGGGTGCATTATTTGTTTAAGCAGGGGAAATTTCAATTGCGGATGATTGGTCTTCCTCATTCCACTGCTCCTTGCCCTATCCTAATAATGCCGAGCACTTAGCGAGGAAGTGACAAGTATCAATTTTTAAGACATTGGTTTGACTCGACCAGGGTTCAAACCCATGACCCCATGTTCTACCAACACGGGAGACGGACGCTCTAACTCATTCGGCCATCCCATCTAACTCATTGGGTTTTCAGGGAGGCCCGGGCTGGCTTGTTGGGGAGGCCGGGGCTGGCCTGTCGGTGAGGCCGGGTTGGGTTTTCAGGGAGGCCCGGGCTGGCTTGTTGGGGAGGCCGGGGCTGGCCTGTCGGTGAGGCCGGGTTGGGTTTTCAGGGAGGCCCGGGCTGGCTTGTTGGGGAGGCCGGGGCTGGCCTGTCGGTGAGGCCGGGCTGGGTTTTCAGGGAGGCCCGGGCTGGCTTGTTGGGGAGGCCCGGGCTGGCTTGTCGGTGAGGCCGGGCTGGCTAGTCAGGGAGGCCCGGGCTGGCTTGTCGGGGAGGCCAGGGCTGGCTTGTTAGGGAGGCTGGGGCTGGCTTGTCGGGGAGGCCCGGGCTGGCTTGTCAGGGAGGCCCGGGCTGGCTTGTCGGGGAGGCCAGGTCCGGCTTGTTGGGGATGCTGGGGCTGGCTTGTTGGGGAGGCCGGGCGGGCTTGTCGGGGAGGCCTGGGCTGGCTTGTCGGAGAGGCCAGGGCTGGCTTGTCGGGGAGCCCAGGCTGTCTTGTCGGGGAGGCCCGGGCTGGCTTGTTGTGGAGGCCCGGGCTAGCTTGTCGGGGAAACCGGGCTGGCTTGTCGGTAAGGCCGGGCTGGCTTCTCGGAGAGCCCGGGCTGGATTGTCGGGGAGGCCGGGGCTGGATTGTCTCGCCGGTTGTCGGTGAACTTAGCAGGGCCGGGTTGTGCCTCCCCGGGCGCCGTTACGTGTCATGCCGTAGTCCCCGTCCTCACTGCGGGACGTAACCACTCAGGTGAGGCCCGACGGGCATCCCACCCATGTGAGGTCACCAGTCCTGCCTCACCCACCCTCCCACTCTCATCCCCTTCTCCCCCATTATCCCACTTTGTCACCCCTCCTACCCGCAGAGCCCCTGCCCATTGCCACTTCCCTACTCCCCTCATATCCTCCCCACCCACCCTTCCCTCCTTGTCATCCATTATCCCACTCAGTCACTCTCCTACCCTCAGAGCCCCTCCTCATTGCCAATCCCCTCATCCTACCCTCCCACCCGCATTCCCCTGCCCCACCTCCCCCGCCCCTCCCCCCCCCCACGTCTCCTCCTCCCCGAACCACGGCCCTCTTATCCTCCCACTCCCCCGCCTCCTCCTCTCCCCACCCCCCTCACTGCCTTCCCCCTCCCCTATCCTCCCACTCCCACGACCCCCCTCCCCCAACCCTCCTACTTGCCTCTTCCCTCCTCTCTCTCCCCTCTCCTCCCCATTCTCCCGCCCCTCTTCCCCCACCCCATCTCACTTCCTCTTCCCCTCCTCCCTCCCCTATCCCCCCATTTCCCCGCCCCTCTTCCCCCACCCCATCTCACATCCTCTTCCCTCTTTCCTCCCCTATCCTCCCCATTTCCCGCCCCTCTTCCCCACCTCATCTCACTTCCTCTTCCTCTTCCCTCTTTCCTCCCCTATCCTCCAACTCCCCCGCCCCTCTCCCCCACCCCACTCACTTCCTCTTCCCTCTTTCCTCCCCTATCTCCTCCCCATTCCCCCCGTCCCTTCTCCCTCCCTCCATCTCCTCACTCCCTCTCCCCCCGACTCCACCCTCCTTAGTCTCCTTCAGGCCACACAGGTTGTCAGTCACTATAGGCATTGTGTGTCTAAGGCGTCCATAATATATCAACTGACTGGCTATAACTTATAAGTGGAGCCCTAGCACTGCGTGTGTGTCCTCAACAACCAGCCGTTCATCCAACCCAATAGTGTCCTGATATAACTGCTGTCCTGTCATTTGAGAGACATATTTTTTGTTAGTAGATATTATATTCATTTGAACAGTTATTTTTTCAGCGCTGAAGCACTGTTCTTCCAGCCATTGAAGTGATTGTATTTGTACATGGTGATGGGGAAGTGGAATGTGCTGCATTGTGTGCAGCACACCCCATTCTGAACCTTAAAAGTGGGGGAACATGGAAAGTGGGGGAGCAGCGTATGTTGTATAGTGTACAGCGTACAATACTCAACATAGTGCAGGAATGAGTCTCCTGCACTATGATGTATAGTGTACAGCGTACAATACTCAACATAGTGCAGGAATGAGTCTCCTGCACTATGCTGTATAGTGTACAGCGTACAATACTCAACATAGTGCAGGAATGAGTCTCATGCACTATGCTGTATAGTGTCATCATCATGCTGTCGGTCGCGATGCGACAAAGACTGCTTTCATTACTTGACTGCCGCTCTCCATTTATCTTACATAGTGCAGGAATGAGGCTCCCGCACCAAGGTATTTGCAGAAAGACACATCTACATTTGCATAGTCCGATGGTTTTGAGTTTCAGTCATTTTCTTAAAGTTGCAAAGTCCGATGGTTTTGAATTTCTTTATTTGTTCTTAGATAAATATATTAGATCAATCACTAGTATCTAATTTACATTAGTTCAAAGTTGCTTTTATTTTAAATGGTAAACTTTTTTAGATATTTTGGGTGCAGACATGGAAAATTAGTTTTTGCAAGCTTGCGAAAACTCTGAGACCATTGACTTCTGCAGTAACAGGAGTCAGGTTCTGTTAAATTGACGCAGAAATAAATGCTTAATAAGTGCATCAGAATTCAAGTTAGATATGTAAAATGAAATCTAGATAATTGGTTTGGTTTTGAAAATTTGATATTTCATCGGACTATGCACAAAGACCCTATAATATTAAGACGGCTCACTCCCTATCTCTCCCATGGTAATGTAAATTTTGCAGTGCCACCTTGTGGTCGGTTTGATCAGCCCGGCTGCTGGTTGGTGTTTCACATGTAAACACATACAATTATATTATACATGAGATAGGTAAGTATGAATACACATCAATATGAAATTGCTATGAACAAATACACATCATCATCAGCATCGCCTTCATCACACATCTTTCACATTCATATATACATCTATACAGAAACAAATGCTTAATAAGTGCATCAGTATCTAACTGTCTAAGTTAGATATGTAAAATCAAATCTAGATAATTGGTTTGGTTTTGAAAATTTTATATTTCATCGGACTATGCAGCTTTAGGGCCCGTTCACATAAATGTTAGTGGATGTAGTGGAACATAGTGGAGGCTAACATAGTTGAACGTAGTTGAACGTAGTTGAACATAGTTTAATGTAGTTTAACGTAGTTGAATGTACCGGAGAAGTATGGATGCCAGTACATTCAACTACGTTCAACTACTTTCAACTATGCTCAACTACGTTCAACTAGGTTCAACTACGTTTAACTACGTTTAACTACGTTCAACTACGTTCAACTATGTTCAACTACGTTCAACTATGTTCAACTACATTCAACTACGTTAGCCTCCACTATGTTCAACTATGTCGACTAACGTGTATATGACCAGGCCTTTAGATAAATGCATGAGGTTAATCGTTGTAATGTACTTTACTTTACCTTAATGTAATTTTTATTTTAAATGGTTAATTTGTAGATATTTGAAGTGCAACCACACACAATAAATGTTGGCAAGCGCACCAAAACTCTGACACCATAGCCTTCTTTAGAAACAGGTACTATGAACTGATATATGGCCACCTAGAATGAATACAAAGTCAAGTCAATGGAAACCATCACAGTCGAAGACTATGATGGGCAGCCTTTCCCTGTACATACCAAATTTATTGTTTACATCTTTTCAATGGGGCCATGTGGCCTAGTTAATTTTTCCAACACTTGGTGGTGCGTCGGTACTAGTGGGCCTAAACGGCCATTGACAATGCTTTGAGTTTGTCGGTATGCGCAGTGCAAAACGTTTATTTTATTCAAAATTAATAGAAATGCAGAAACTAACCTTATAAATTTAATATAATCTATTCGTTGAATATGTTTTCTATATGTGTACCACGCGGTTTGTCTCTAGGTGGTGTGGTTTTAGAGATATTTGACTTCTTCTGTATGAAGATTGCTCACGGCCATTGACAATGCATTGAGTTTGCTGGTGCACGCAGTGCAAAACGTTTATTTTATTCAAAATTAATAGAAATGCAGAAACCTAACCTTATAAATTTAATATAATCTATTCCTTGAATATGTTTTCTATATGTGTATCAAGCGGTTTGTCTCTAGGTGGTGTGGTTTTAGAGATATTTCTCTTCTTCTGTATGAAGATTGCTCATAGCCATTGAGTTTGCAGTTTGACAGTGTGCCGTTTAGGCCAACTAGTTCAGTGGCGGCGCGAACGGCAGGAATTTGAACTAAAAAGTCAGAGTTCCCCCATTCAAATATCGCTGGAAGTGGCCCTTCAGAATAAAGGTCCAAGCTCTTGTCAAGCAGACCAATATTATCAACCTGACATAGTTATCTAAAAACAATGCAGAAAACAGAAGTGAACATTTCGTGAAACACCTACCAGCCCCACCCCACATTGAGAAACAATGCAGACAAAAGAACCAACCACTTTGTGTCTTGGCCTACCAGCCCCACACAACATTGTGAAACAATGCAGACAACAGAACCAACCACTTTGTGCCTTGGCCTATCAGCCCAACACCACATTGAGAAACAATGCAGACAGCAGAACCAACCACTTTGTGCCTTGGCCTAACAGCCCCCAGACCACCTGTATGTAGAACCGAGATCCTGCAGGACAGACATCCCAGGAGCGACCGGCTTGCATCCATCGTGTAGGAATCTGGCCGCTGACCGCCCCCCACCCCTCCCCCCACACACACCCACACACCTCAGACGGTGGTGTGCAGGTGTGCTGGTGTCCACTGGGCACATTTCATACCTGGTGCAGATGTGGCTTCAGGGACCACGTGTCACACAGTCACACCTATGCATGCGCACCACATGTGTCCGCGCATGCCCGCCGCCCGCCTCCCGCCGCCCGCCTCCCGCCGCCCGCCTCCCGCCGCCCGCCTCCCGCCGCCCGCCTCCCGCCGCCCGCCGCCCGCCGCCCGCCGCCCGCCGTCCTAAAACCATTAGCATTACCACGATCTCTAACTACTGATACAATCGCCATCACCATCATGATAATCATCACCACCACCATCACCAGTGGCACCATCACCATATGCACCAGCACCACTATCACCATCACCACCATCACCATCACAGTCACTACCACAATCATCGTCATCACCATTACTGTCAGTGTCACCACCACCACCATCACTACCATCACTGTCACCACCATCACTACTAGCACCACCATCACCATCACCACATTCATCATCACACTTGTCACCACATTCACCATCACCACATTCACCACCACCATCATCACCAACACACACTACCCACCAACACCTCATCACCATCGCACCACCATCATCAATACTACCACGACCGTCAACACCCCAAAATAAAGTGTGTCAGTCTTTGTTTCAACCATCACTAAATTATACCCTTTACAATCAAATTCACTTCAAACTAATCTAAAATACATTTTAATGATCGATGATGAATACAGTCATAAAAGATTATATGGCAGGAGCTCAAGACCATCAAACTATGCCACTTCGCTCAACGACACGCGATGATCAAAACAATGTATCTATCGCATCTCAAAGTTGGATCCCTATCTGACGTCAGTAATTTGAACTACTGTAACTTTACGTTCAGTTCCAAATGATATATCTACCTTAATGGTCGGAGAGTTATGGGGCTGTCACACTACGACGTAACGACGTCAACGTAGGGAGAACGTGAAGAACGTTGAACTTCTCGGCATAGTATGCAAATTTGGGCACAAGTTGAACGTGGATGCAGCGTAGTGGACGAGAGAGTAACGTCGGTAAAGCAGTGATACCGTCGTTCACAGAGAGGTCAACGTAATGACGCGACGAACGTTATGAACGTTATTCCATCGTCAGAAGAACGTTACGTGACTAGCCACGTCATGAACGGAACGTACGTTGAATGCACGTTCTCCTGACGTTCTCCTGACGTTCTCCTGACGTTGTCCTGACGTTCCCATTACGCCCCGTGGGCATTTGCACTTGGTTAATGGTCAACGTAGTGAACGTAGTTGAACGTAGTGAGGAGCGTGGAATAACGTCCTTAACGTCATTGACTTCGCGAACGTGAACAGAACGTACGGCGAACGTAAACCCTTACGTTCGACCTACGTCGAAACTTTTGAACATGTCCAAAACCTCGACGTAACTTGAGGTAACACGACGTAATGTGACGTAGCTCGACGTCACTCTAACGTCATTATGACGTCATCATAACATAATCCAACGTATATCAACGTAATGACGAAATATCACCACGTTAGGCTCATGTTGGCTCATTACGTCGTAGTGTGACAGGGGTATAACGCAATCACATGCAAAGGTCACAGCTTGTACAGTTCCCCACGAACCGACATGTTGTAATCCACGCCCCCACCAGCCCCCACAAGCCCCCACCAGCCCCCACAAGCCCTCACAAGCCCCCACCACCCCCACCAGCCCCCACCAGCCCCCACCAGCCCCCACCAGCCCCCCTCCCCCAGCCCCCCCCAGCCCCCACCAGCCCCACACAGCCCCCACAAACCCCCACAAGCCCCCCACACCCCCCCCAGCCCCCACCAGCCCCACCAACCCCCACCAGCCCCCCACAGCCCCCACCAGCCCCCACCAGCCCCCACCACCCCCCACCCCCCCCAAGCCCCCACCAGCCCCCCCACCTCTCCCCACCCCTACCCCACCCAACCCAACCTTCCCAACCTCTTACGACCCACCAGCCGCTCAGTCTTCCTCCCTCCCACTTCCCCACCGCTCAACTAGCAATACCTCACTGACCCCCCCACCCACACCCACCCACCCCCTCACGCCGCACCCTCCTCAACACCCTCAGGCCCTAACCACCAACACCCATCAGTGCCACCGGGCCTTCCTGCACCCCACCCCGGCACCGTCCCCACCATCCTCCTACCCAACCATCCTCCACTCCTCCTCTCTCACACGCCTCCCCCAACCCTCTGCCACCCTTAGCACCCAATCCCCACCAGCCCCCGTACCGTCCCCCACCCCCACCCCCACACCGCCCCCACCCTCCCCCACCCCCTTACCAACCCACTCCCACACCAGCCCACCCTCTGCCAGCCACCCACCCCACCCCTCCTACACCTTGCACCCACACCGTCCCCAAACTCTGCACCCCACACCAGCCCCCCCACCCGTCCACCACCCCCCCCCACACCGTCCCCACCCTCCCCACCCCTTACTACCTACCCCTCCTCCACCCCACACCCACACCGTCCCTACCCCTCCCCCACCCCTTACCACCCATCCCCTCCACCACCCCACCCCCACACACCGCCCCCACCCTCCACCCATTACTACCTACCCCTCCACCCCACCCACCCACACCATCCCCAACCCATACCACCCTACCACACCCACCACCCTCTCCTCCACCAAACACCCACACCCTCCCCACCCCCTCTCCCACCCCTTACCACCTCATCCCCTCACCAGCTCATCTGAATACAATCTTTCCCTTCAGCACCAAGATGCTGGTAGTTCATCCATAAACCAAGACAATTAGGTTAAATAAAAGAAAAATTGGTGATCGTCCCTGTCAGTGCCTGAAAAATCGCCCACCTCTGAAATTGTTTTCATTTTCTTTTTTTCTTTGGTAATAAACTGTTGAAATTGCAATTCAACCTTTTCATCAATGTTTAAGTCATTGGTTTTTCCCACGACCTACCAGAAGGTGGACTCATTCGGCCATCACGTCTGGCTACATCTTACATCTACGTATAAAAAACTATATATATATATAAACCGGCCGATGCTGATTTCTATTTCAAAAGGACTATCACCAATTTGTTTTTTGTTTGTTGTTGTTGGTACATTAGTTGTTTAAGCAGGGGAAATTTCAATCGCAGACGATTGGTCTTCCTCATTCCACTGCTCCTTGCCCTATCCTAGTAATGCCGAGCACTAGGCTAGGAAGCAACAGGTATCCATTTTGAAGTCATTGGTTTGACTCGACCAGGGTTCGAACCCACGACCCCATGGTCTACCAACACCTTATGTCTAATATATATGACACACTCTTTATATATATGAATAGCCCTTTTCCAAAGCACAATCTACCAGTTTAGCGTTTGCATTGCAATCTCATATTTTTTATTGGCGTTTATCGTATTTTGGAAAAGAGCTCTTCAAATTGTCTGTTTGTTCTACCCCGCTCCGTTTGTTGTGATTAGTACATAACATGTGATATCGCCAATTGATTTTATGCCAAGTATCTGACAGTGTGCGATAATAACATCATAGTGGCATATGATATCTGTGTAATATATATATAAGTTTAACCATCGGGCTATTCCACCCCCGCTTCAGGCGAGCCTACATGTTAATTTATGTAATTATTTCCATCTGAATTTCCTGGGCCTGCCGCGGGCCGCCGCTGCCTCTCGTCCCATCTGCAGGTAGTCCGTCGCCGTCGTTGTCATTCCCGCGCTAAGGGCGACCAGCCAGAGTATCATCTAAATACGGGTTTTTCCACCTACTCGCATTTATCGGCCTAAGACAATTACTAGGTTATTTCAACTAACTGGCTGTTCTACCCGCCGTTTGGTGTATATTAATATGATTAAATTAATCCAGAACTAAGCAGACACACTAGTGTTGCTGCCACTGTCACTGTTAATCAGCCTAAGTTACTGTCATATTTTTAGCCAAAATAACACTACGTTAATTCCGTTAATATGTCTGTTATGATCTTCCAGCAGATGGGTTAATTAGCTGCATAAGGCCTATTAGGCATAAGGCCCTTAATTACATACAAAGCAATCGAATATCAAGTTTGACCATAGCGGTTAATCTACAAGAAGACTGGAGGATAGTAAAGAATGCAAGGAACGTTCCAATTTACCTTTCCAAGATCTCATGGCTTTATTCTTACCAAAGACTAACAAAGGATCGTAGCAACATGTCATATATGAACTATTAAATCCCCTCCCATATCATTAAGTTAAAACAAGTTTAGAATTTTGACAATAAAAACCTAAATCTTGGCTAAAACATCAGAGCGTGCATAAACACGTCCGATGGGTCTGGGTCCGAACACCCGACCCCCTCTCGTTGCCAGAAGAGTCGCAATTGACGTCTCCTAGCAACACTTTATGGCCGGCAACCCGGGGCCTCGCAAATGGTGGCAATTGCGAGTCTGGCCTGGCGAGTAACCCGCATTTCCAAATGTGGGTTAAGCGGCTCAAGCTCGCAATTGTCACAAGGCGAGTAGTCTCGCCCACTTCATAGATATATATATATATATATATATTAAGAGTTCAGGAACAAATCCCCTTAAACACCAATCCAAAAATGTAGTTTAAATATTTGTTATTGTCAATAATTCCACTTTTCTTAGGATCACATGGTTATGGAGCAACAAACTAAAAAGTAGGAATATTAAGACAAATTAATTTGATTCCGATGTTTATCTCAATGGTTGTATTGGCGCCTGAACTCTTCATTATGAAAAGTTCAGCCACTAATGTAGCAAATATAAATTTGAGTTTTTTTCTGTTTAGCTGTTCTCTGTCAAATGGAATTTGCTGTTAGGCTTTCCAGTTAAAGACGACTGATGTCATATTGAGTAGTGCATTATATATAGAAGATATGCCAGTTTTATATGGGGAAAAAACGGATTTTGCATATCAGAATGATGGCATCCTTAACTCAAAGGTGGTAGGTAGTTTTTTTTTAGTTTTTTTTTTTATTGAGGCTGTATTTATACTGTCCATAGCATATAAGCCCGGGTACCCAGGCTTGTTTTCAATGCTGGCCAGTTGTAGTGTTGGTGTTATCTTATCACACAGTGGCTGCTGATAGGGTATTTGATTGCCTGCATTTCAGTAGCATATAGATAATTGGTTGGTATGGTTAATAGTGAATGTTAGTTTTTTTTGTTTTTCTTGGTATATATGTATATATTTTTTCTACTCTTATTACTAGACTAGCCTACTCCTATTTACATATCATAGGCTTGTATGTAGCTGTGTGGTGTGTTATCTGGCTACTTTTGGCATGGTTACCTTCCATTGGGTGTCCCGCTGGTGGGCCGTGACATATCACATGCCCCTTTGCAGTGCAGCTTAGTGGGGGTTTCCTAGCCTTATTTTTGTAGTTATTAGATAAAAGATTCACCCCGTACTTCCAGTACAGGGGTGAATGACAACGTAGTCTAAATACGGGCGAAAATAGCTTTAGTATGGAACATGAAGTAGAAACTGTGGTTCCATGATCAAATTGCTACATATATTGCACAGATTTGGTGAAATGGGAGAGAATGCAAAAATCTAAGATGGCGACCATAGAACGCCATCGATTTCAATTTTAAATCGTAGTCAACTAGCTATTTTATTATATTTTTCAACTGAAAGGTAGCGGGTAAATATGAAGACATCTACAAAGAATAAATGTTGCTTCTTAGATTGTGAAATTAGGCTCTCAACAAGACTGATTTCATTAGCCCAATTTTTCGACCGTTTTTATATAAGGCTGGTCTTCACCCGTGTTCTACAAGTATCGGGTGAATCTTTTATCTAGGTAGTCATGGTTTCATTTTTGTCCCAAATGGGGTTTGTTGGTGTTTGTCCCTGAACTCTTCAGATAATATATTCAGATGTGGGAAATGCTGTTTATCATGATACATTATAACAAATACAAATCATCAGGTGAGAATTGAAATTCTGTGAACTCTGACCCCCCATTGCTCTGACGCCTTAACACATGTCCGATTTCCAGTTAGATCAAGTTTACCCTCAATTCTGGATGGCCAAGTGAATTGACTGAGGCTTGCTTTCCATTCTTGGAAAGCAAGCCTCAGTCCATGTATTGGGTGACAGTCCCTGCTGACACTCAAACACATTTGACTAAGTTGTGTTGATTTTTTGGCCTTGCGCCCAGTTCTACACTGCAGAGAGTATGCATGACCTTTTTTACTAAGGTAAAACAGGAAAACATTTTAGCCTTTTTGAGGCCAGCTGGACTGTACCACCTCATATAGTTTACTAAATAGATTCTATCAATTATTAATCAAACTTTTCTTTTTCTATGGGAATTTGTTTCCCTTGACCACAAATATATGATTGTGAGCTTTCTAATTTAATGAGTGTCTATTGGCACATAATTGATTGTCTGCTTTTACATGTAAAAGCAATGGTTTGAACAAAAAACAAACATTTCTTGCCGTGATTATGGCCTATGCTGCCGACATGGCGTAAAGCAACCACCAATCAATCAATCAATCAATCAATATTTCCATTCAGCAGATCCTGGCTTAAAGTTGCATATTCCAATGGCTTTGAGTTTCTGTCATTTGTCTGAGATAAATATATTAGATTGATCATTATTAATAATAATGATCAATCTAATATATAAAAAATCTAATCTAATATGTAAAAATAATAATATTGACTACATTCCTTCATTTTGAAGTAACTTGTATGTTAAATGGCAAACCTTTTAGATATTTGAAGAGCAAACATGTCAAATTAATGTTGGCAAGCATGCCAAAACTCTGACGTCATAGACTTCTGCAGCAATAGGTTCAATTAAAGCTGCATAGTCTGATGAAAACATCAAATTTTCATTACAGAATCAACTATCTAGATTTTATTCGAACATATCTAACTTAGATACTGGTGCACTTATTAAACATTTGTCGCCACATAGAAGGGAACACTGAACCAACTAATAGAAGCTGTTCCTGCAGAAGCCTGTGGTGTCAGAGTTTTGACATGCTTCCGAAAAATCAATTTTGCTTGTTTTATCTTTGAATATCTCAAAAGTTATCGATTTAAAACATAAGTTACTTCGAACGAAAGTAAAGTAGATTATAGTGCTCAACCTAATATATTTATCTCAGAAAATGACAAAAAGGCAAAACCATCGGACTGTGCAACTTTAAATTGCATCAGTGTTCCCTTCCATACAGAAACAAATGTTTAATACGTGCGTCAATATCTAAGTTAAGGCCCTGTCACACTACGACGTTTCCGCCGGCGCGCCGGCAACGCGCAAAATATTTGCAACCCGTCGGCACGCGGTCAACTCTTCGGCGCTTTGGGAGAAAGTTTGACGCGGCGCAGCGTGTTAGTGGCGGGTTGGAGGCGCGTTATTGGCGCGTTATTGGCGCGTTATTGGCGCGTTTGTAGCGCGTTATTGGCGTGTTGTCGGCGCGCTGTCGGCGCGCTGTCGGCGCGTTGACGGCGCGTTGGTGTCGCGTTTTTACCGTGTCAACGCGTACATACCCGCCAGCAACACGTTAGGACGCGCCCGCAGCGCGTCCACACCGCGTGGCCAACGCGTCTAGGCGCGCCGGCAACACGTCCAACGCGCCGAGAAACGCTGGAGCAACGCCAATGGCGCGCCCACAACACGTCGATGGGACGTTCCCGACGCGCCGACAGAATGCTCGGATTTTGGGGGAAAAAAAACCAACGTTAACCGACGTTGATCAACGTCCTGCCAGCGTTCCGCCGGCGCGCCGCCAACGCGTGTCGACGTGTTAGTAACGCGTCCGTAACGCGCCCTCGAACACGCTGCCGCGCGTTGCGGCCCGTCGAAAATTTTGTGCAAGCACAAAACCTAGACGCGTCCCGACGCGCGCCGACGCGCGCCGACGCGCGCCGACGTGTCCATTCACAAGTTGCTATGTACCGACGCGCCGGAAACGCGCCCGTAACGCGCCGTTAACGCGCCGGTAACGTACCGGACGTGTACCGACGTTTCGACCAAAAAGGCAACACGTCGACGCGCGTTGGTGGGAAACGTTGTAGTGTGACAGGGCCTTTAGATATGTTGAATCAAATCTAGATAATTGCTTTGGTTTTGAAGCGTTGATACTTTATCAGACTATGCAGCTTTAACTAGTCCTCAGCCAAATCAAAGCGATGACTTAAAGTTGCATAGTCCGATGGTTTTGAGTTTCTGAAATTTTCTGAGATAAATACATTAGGTTGATCGTTATTATGAACCTTACTTTAGCTTGAAGTAACTTATATTTTAAGTGGCTAACTTATGAGATATTTGAAGTGGAAGCATGCAAAATTAATGTTGGCAAGCTTGTCAAAACTCTGACCCCATAGGCTTCTGCAGTAACGGGTTCTATTCAATTGCCTCAGTATTCCATTCTGTGTGGCTACAAATGTTTAATAAGTGCACCAATATCTAAGTTAGATATGTAGAATCAAATTTAGATAATTTTTTTCGTTTTGAAAATTTGATATTTTCATCGGACCATGCAGCTTTAATAATTGATACGTGTTGCTTACCATTACTAGGATAGCAGTAGTGTAAGGTCTGAGACCAACGGTCCAATGCCTGAAAGGGGAATGTTTTATATTTGACAACAAGGCGTAAATCTTCTTCTTAGTTTGTACCTATTAGTGTTACACATACTTGAAGATTTATACTGCCTATCATGGATAAGTCTGAATAGACTTGTTTTCACCATTAGACAATTTGTCGATAGAAAGCCCGAGCCTACACTTTTACCGACCCAAGGGATTTTTAACCTCCCACACCACATAGACATGGTATGAGAGCAACTGGCCTTTGATGACACTGTAAGTTATACACAGCGGTGGAAATCCAAATTGGCAGAGGTGGGGGCACGGGGAATCGAACCACCAACCTTCAGATTAGGAGTCCGACCTAGAAAAAAGTCACTCTAACCACTCCGCCACAGAGAACACCACACACAATTGGCAAATGCATAGAGATGGCCTGGGTCAGGATTAAGAGGTCTTGACCTACATGAGTGACCTATATTTAGACTGTACGCGGTGGCCGAATTGGTAGAGCGCAGGCCTCCTGTGTGGAAGGTTGGGAGTTCAATTCCCGGTCGAGTCAAACCAATGACTTACAAAATTGATACTTGTCGCTTCCTTGGCATTAATAGGATAGGGCAAGGACTGGTTGGCTCAGTGTCAGGATAATGTGACAATGTGTATCACATCAAAGTGCCAGAAGTACAACACTTCTGCTCTATTAAATATAGACTCCCATTACCGTTGTGTAACATTATCAAAGTGGAGACACCGGGCGCGGTGGCGGAATCGGTAGAGCACAGGCCTCGCGTGCGGAAGATTTGGAGTTTGCGAGTTCGATTCCCAGTCGAGTCAAACCAATGACTTAAAAATTGATACTTGTCGCTTCTTAGCCTGGAGCTCGCATTATTAGGATAGGACAAGGACTGGTTAGCTCGGTGCCAGGATAATGTGACTGAGTGGGATATTGGGTCATGGTGCCGGCTGCCTGATTTCCAAGTGGGGCAGCACTATAAAATCGCCATGAGTGCGTACTGTCACAAATCGATACCCATCCTGATATGAACTTAGATGTTGCTAGGATGTAAAACAACAACAAACAACATCAAAGTGGAGACTGGCCAATCAAAGAATGTGTTGTGTGACAATAATTACTGTTGTGTCAACAGCAGCATCGCAGAAAAGATTTATTTCCCCCCCCCCCATGGTGCTTCACATATAGAGTAAAACCTCTCTAACCGACCACCTCCACATATCGACCACTCCCCTATATCGATCGCTTTATTTGGATCCCAACAATACTATTGTAACCAGAGTCTAACTCCCTAAACCGACCACCTCCTGAAATTGACCATTTAACGTCGTTCATCAGGTCGGTCGATTTATAAAAGTTTAACTATATATGCATTTTGTAAGGATATATGTGAATAAGAAAGTAATAACTATGCTAATAAAATAAATAAAACACTAACATTGCTACTCTATTTCGCATCTAACTATATTCTCATTAGTGAAAACTGGGAAGTCATTTGTGTGCAACTCTCATGTCTGTGTGTCCTCACCTCCAGTCTTTCAAGGTCATGCGTGACCTTATATGTATATATAGTAAAACCTCTCTAATTCGACCGCCCGTGGAAGTGACTTTAAATGGTCCATTTAGCCAGGTGGTCGGTATAGGGAGTTCTTTGTATCATTCATGGTATTGTATGGGCGATCGTTTGGGACCCACATAAAGTGATCGATATAGGGGAGTGGTTAATCTGTGGTTGTGGTCGGTTAGAGAGGTTTCTCTGTACACATATATACATATATATCTATATAATGTACATATCTGCATAGCTAATGGAATGACTACACAACTCTATATTTACATATTTATTTATAATAGGTAAATGAGTTATGGTCGTCTAATTGCATCGCCCCAGCAGTACCACCTGCATTTGCTCTGCACCTTGATTGGGTGGTTAAGACAGATTGCTTCAGTCACTGCCTAAGGCCTGGTACACACCTACCATTTACGATTCGTGCACTAAAACTCGCGACTCGACCCGACCCGCTTAAAACTGAAAACGGGCCGATTCATTTTTCGAATCGCAAATCGCAGTCGTAATCGGCCAGTTTTAGCCCTAAAACTGAGGTTTTATGAGCGAATCGCAATCGCTAGGTGTGCGCGGGGAGCGCACACCTAGCAATTTTTGTGTGCGAAACGGGCAGTTTTAGATCGTATACGGTAGGTGGGTGCGCACAAACGGTAGGTGTGTACCAGGCATAAGGACCTTTGTTAAAAGCCCCACCTGGTTATTTCAACAACTGATATCTAGAACAACATTATTTGAAAATAGGACACATATATACGGATCATTCGCTGAAACTGGGCAGCACATTTTTGGTATCCGCATTACGATGGTGATAATTAATTCTTTCTTTTTTGGATAGGAAGTCAAATAACTACTGTTGCCTCTGTGTGTTATGTATGTTGGTAATCTTACACATATTTAATCTATCCCACTCAATGTATTAAAAGTATGCGGGTGTTGTTTTCTGATCAGATGAAAATGTGAAAATTTACTCATTGAGATCATGCATTTTCCCAATTTGGTCAACTTTTTTACAACTTTTTTCTTGTATGACATAATCTTGTTCGCTTAACTGTGGTCAATCAAATATTGGTTGAATTTGTTGTATATGGTAAAATGATGTTCTTGATATCTGTTTGATTTCTATGTTGCATAAGTCATATTAATAACGTTTTAGTCAATTTGCATAAGATCAAAATAAATAAGTGAAATAGCTTTTTTTCAACTCTGACATTTGCACAACATGTAAGCATTCATATAAACATGGATCCTGCTATTATTTGGAATGTTTTCTGCTATTATTTGGAAGCTTTGCACTGTGGCCTTCCATGTCAGACTTGATTGGCCATTTTCAGAGAATGATCTGTATATCTACATGTATAGATATATTTGTATCATATATAATAACACTATTATTTAATATGAAACAATTACATTAAGACTAACGCTGTCTGTATATTTGTATATATGTATACGTATACATATATACATATGCATATATATACATATAGATATACATATACATATACATATACATATACATATCCATATATACATATACATATATAAGGAACATCGGTGCAGTAATGTATGCAACCAGGTCATCATGACATAGAAATGCGTGAGTTGCTTAGTAGTTGCATAGACCGCTCGGTTTGGGTTGCTGCTAAACACTTTAGATAAATATATTATTAGGTACATTACTAGGATCCAAGATTACATTTCAGTCACATGGACCAATCTCTACCACTCACCACCTGCTTACCACCTTTATTACATCAATCATAATTAATTAATATTCATCAAGTTCTCCTCTTTCTATAATTAAACCAGTAATGTTATTTATTTTGTTGTGGTGTTCTCTGTGGTGGAGTGGCTAGAGTGTTTGACTTTTTTCTAGGTCGGACTGCTAATCCGAAGGTCACTGGTTCGATTTCCCCATGCCCCATCTCTGCCAATTTGGATTTCCACCGATGTGTATAACTTACAGCATCATCAAAGGCCGGTTGCTCTCATACCATGTCCATGTGGTGTGGAAGCTTAAAAATCCCCTTGGGTCGGTAAAAGAGTAGGCTCGGGCTTTATATTGACAATCTGTCTAATGGTGAAAACCTCCTGAGGAATTACTCTTTACGACAAGAACATTCTGATAAATGTTACCGGGTGTTGCCTGCTTAACAGAAAATATAATCCGTAGAATAAAAATGCACACCAATAAAAACAATCTGAAGAATAAAAATGCTACCAAAGACAAATCTGAGGAACAACATTTCTTTTAAAAATATCTGATGAATAAAAGTGTTTTCCAACAAAAAGAATTCTGAGGAAATAAAAATGCTCACCAAAAATAAGAGAACAAACAGTGTTTCTGATTGTCTCACCAAGCACTTGAGCCATGTGTTAGCAACACATAACCTATCCCCCCCCCCCCCCACACACACACACTGTTGTGCATCAGAAGGCCATGCCGCCATGACAGATGCTCGCCTCCTCCCGGGTTCATTACATCTAATTAAAGTCACTCTGGTCTGTGTTCTGCACTGATAATTTACCAGGATCCTGGTGTTGAATGGACAGACACCTGTCAACTCTCTTTGTATATATGAGACTGTCTCAAAAGGTGATAAGTAAAATGGGACAAAACTTTGTCCATTGTAATGATCAACATATGCATTTGCTCAGGATAAACTGATTCGTTTGTTAGATGGTGCTTCATAGTCCCAAGAGGATACATATTGATTTGAAGCAAATGTCCGTGTGTCTTCAGTGTAACCGTTTGTATACTGCTTTGTGTCAATCGATACACAGACAAAAGAAAATGATCACCTTTTGAGACAGGCTCATATAGCTAGCTCAATTTTGGACTCAGTTCAAAGCCAACACCGATGGAATAGAGCAAACAAAAATAAGTGTGCCCTAAAATGATAAGAAAGGCCTAGCTACTGCAGTGACAGGTGGGACTGATAGTCTTATGTTTGCACTCACCTCATCGACAGGTAGGTGTGGATTTCTTGATGATTTATACAGCCCATCATGGATAAGTCTGAATAGGCTTGTTTTCACCATTAGACAGTTTGTCAATAGAAAGCCTGAGTCTACACTTTTACCGACCCAAGGGATTTTTAACCTCCCACACCACATAGTCATTGTATGAGAGCAACCGGCCTTTGATGATGCTGTAAGTTATACACAGCGGTGGAAATCCAAATTGGCAGAGGTGGGGGGCATGGGGAATCGAACCACAAACCTTCAGATTAGGCATCCGGATAGGATGATTGCACCAGGGAGCCTAGGTAGACTAATGGTCAGGATGTTAGCCCCGGGATGGCAACAAGTTTGTATTCCAATATCTGCTCTAGGCCGAATATTTAGCATTTTCATCATCCCATAACATTGTTTCCCTGACCAGGATCCTATTAAAGATGTGCAGTGTATGCTTAATAGACCAACCATGTCCTCTATGTATGTATGTATGTATGTATGTATGTATGTATGTATGTATGTCTAAATATATTAATGTGTGTAGGTTTTTTTGTTTGTCTGTTGTTGTTGTTTTACGTCCTAGCAACATCTAAGGTCATATCAGGACGGTTACCGACTTGTGACAGTGCGCATTCATGGCGACGTTATAGTGCTGCCCCACTGGGAAATATATGTAATTGTAAGCAATGAATAACTTATGGACTTAAGCCATTTAAAAGACTTGCAATTCCAGGGGGATGACTTTACTAGTCCGCATTGACCTCTCAGGCAACGTGCAACACGGGCTGGCAGGAATCGACAGGGTGATTGCATCAGGGTCCCTAGAGAGTCTAAAGCCGTGTTCACACGGGCAAAATGTGAGGCGAATCAGACAAATCAAATGAGGTGAGGCAAATTAGCGGCCCGTTCACACGGGCAGTACTTGGGCCGGAAATCGAAATCTGCACATGAGCAAGTCCACATCACCACGAGAGAGTGGATTCGACCTAGATATGTATTTACTGCATCGTATTGGTTTGGAACGGTCAAAACATCTGCTGGGCAGTGAAACCCTAGACATAAATGATGAAAAAAATATCTGTGCACCTCTAGCAGGTTCATAGACCAAATGATATAATATGTGCTTTTGATCGACCGGAAAGTTAACAAACTAAGGTGTCGACTGCGCATGCGTGTGAGGTGCTTAATCCGCCTCAGTGCGTCCACACGGACAAACTAAATCGATTCACAGAAATCGCCTCAGGTAAACTACCTCGATAGGTGGTTTAGATTATCCGGATCACAGGAATCGATTCAGCCTTAATCCGTCTCAGACGTCCGTTCACACGCGAAATGTAACCCAAACTATACAAGTCGATTTCTACGAATCGACTTACATCGTCCGTGTGAACACGGCTTTAGTGGTGTTCTCTGTGGCAGAGTGGTTAGAGTGTCTGACTTTTTTCTAGGTCGGACTCCTAATCTGAGGGTAGGTGGTTCGATTCCCCATGCCCCCACCTCTGCTAATTTGGATTTCCACCACTGTGTATAACTTACAGCGTCAACAAAGGCCAGTTGCTCTCATACCATGTCTATGTGGTGGGAGGTTAAAAATCCCTTGGGTCAGTAAAAGTGTAGGCTCGGGCTTTCTGTCGACAAACTGTGTAATGGTGAAAAGAAGTCTATTCAGACTTATCCATGATAGGCAGTATAAATCTTCAGGAAGAAAAAAAAGAATTAAGAGGCCGGTCCTGTAATGCCAAGAAGAGCTGGTTCGAATCCTGCTCTGGGAGCAATATTTCACTTTGTGATATAAGAACATTAAAGATTGATTGATTGTTGATGGTCTAACACCATATCGTCAACAAGCGAAAAGTCTTGCCAATCACACTCACCTTCCCACCGTGACATTCAAGCCCCAGTCACACTACCGCTTGCGACCACGTTGCGACCATTTTGGATCAAATAGCCCTGTTTCTGGCGGCCTCATTACAGGTAAAGTACCGGGCGACCATTTTTGGTAGCAAGGAGGTTCTTAGTGCAGTAGCTGCAACTTCCATGAGAACAAAATGGTTGTAAGGAGGTCTGCAACAACTGAAGGCCACTTTGAAACCACTTTGCAACCACACTGTGACCACATTGTGACCCCTTTGTGCCCACCCCTTTGTTCTGGTCAGAAAGGTCGCAAGCAGTAGTGTGACTGGGTATAACAGGAAAACCCGACATAGTCAAATTCAGGTCAAATGATCAATATTCCGATGGTTTTGAGTTCCTAAATTACATAATCTTTTCTGAGATAAATATATTAAATTGATTGTTATAGTCTACTTTATTTTACTTTGAAATAATTTTAATTTTAAATCGCTAACTTTGGAGATATTTGAAGTGCAAACATTCCAAATTAATTGTTGCCAAGCCTGGCAAAACTCTGACACCATAGGCTTCTGCAGTAACATATTTGATTAAATTACCTCAGTATGTGGGTGGCTATTAGTGAAACCACTCATATCCACCCACATACCATCCAAATGACAACATGAGTGGTATGAAAACATTAATAAACTTAAAGAAATCGAACCATCTGTGGGAAAGCCATCACAGACTCATGCGGGAGGTCGGCGGGACCAAGTGGTCCTTAGCCGCTGCCGTATTGGCCACTCGTGGCTTACACATGCTTTTCTGCTCAAAGGGGAACCTCCCCCTGAATGTATTGGGTGTCAGTCCCCGCTGACACTCAAGCACATTTGACTAAGTTGCGTTGATTTTTTGGCCCTGCGCCAACAGTTCTACACTGCAGACAGTATGCATAACCTTTTTACTAAGGTAAAACAGGAAAACATTTTAGCCTTTTTGAGGGCAGCTGGACTGACCCACCTCATATAGTTTACTAAATAGATTCTATCAATTATTAATCAAACTTTTCTTTTTCTATGGGAATTTGTTTCCCTTGACCACAAATATATGATTGTGAGCTTTCTAATTTAATGAGTGTCTATTGGCACATAATTGATTGTCTGCTTTTACATGTAAAAGCGATGGTTTGAACAAAGACCAAACATTTCTCGCCATGAATATGGCCTATGCTGCCGACACGGCATAAAGCAACCAGCAATCAATCAATCAACCTCAGTATTTTCTTCTATGTTGCGACAAATGCTTAATAAGTGCACTGGTATCTAAGTTAGATATGTAGGATCAAATGTAGGTAATTGTTTTGGTTTCGAAATGTTGATGGTTTTGTCTGACTTTTCAACTTAAACAAAATTATAGGTAAAACTAAGCCGAAAGTGAGGAGAGCCAGACGGGCACGGAAGGAGGAAGTGTGGTTAGGTGATTGATAGCATGAACAACTGACCTCCAGGCTGCTGCAACTCAACACCCAGGGTCACTAGTAGGCCTACATGGATAGCGAACACAATACAGACACATTGCATATGAATAGCACATGAAGAATTCAGGTGCAAATCCCTGTAAACGCCAAACCAAAAATTAACTTTACATTTAGAAAAAAGATTTACCTGAAGCTAAGTTTAAAGTTTCATCGTCCGATGGTTTTGAATTTCTGTATTTTTTCTAAGATAAATATAATAGATCGATCACTAGTATCTACTTTACATTAGTTCAAAGTTATTTTAATTTTAAATGGTAAACCTTTGAGATATTTTGAGTGTAAACATGGACAATTAGTTTTGGCAAGTTTGCCAAAACTCTGACACCATTGACTTCTGCAGTAACAGGTTCTGTTAAATTGACTCAGTATTGCCTTCTACGCAGAAACAAATGCTTAATAAGTGGATCAGTATCTAAGTTGGATATGTAAAATCAAATCTAGATAATTGGTTTGGTTTTGTAAATTTGATATTTCATTGGACTATGCAGCTTTAATTCTCGCTAACTCCATGATCGTTGGTTGTGAAAATGCTTATAGAGCAATGAACAACAAAAATAGGAATGTAAAACATTAACCCTTTGAAGGTTTCACTCCAATATTTATCCCATTATTCGGATTGGCGTTTACAGGGTTTTGCGCCTGAACTCTTCATATATATTACTTAAGCGGGGACTTACCTTGTACAGACAGGCCAGACTGAGAGTAGGAGGTTGTGAACCGGTTGCCAGGCTACGGCAGATGGCCCTTGACCACTCCTCTATTCCATATACAACACTGTTATTTATTTATTTTAATGTTTGTTTAATTTGTTGATTAAGCATGCAAAATTTCAATCCCCCCCAAAAAAGGATCTTCCTCATTCCATTGATCCGCCTTGTCCTACTATAATAATGCCGAGTGCCAGGGAATAGGTAGTGATAAGTATTAATTTGTGCAGGTCAATGATTTGACTCGGCCGGTGTCGCAGTTTCAGGTCTCCGCGTGGCTTCTGCACATGCGTCAAAATCGAACAGCGTTGTTTGTGCATGTGTCAACATCGAGCCAACTTCAAACTGTCGCCGATCGCCGCAAATCGCTGCACTCATACTGTCACTATAGTGTCAGTGTCACTAACCTTATAGATTTAATATAATCTTTTCGGTAAACATGTTTTCTATATGTGTACCAAGCGATTTGTTTCTAGGTGGTGTGGTTTTAGAGATATTTCACTTTTTCTGTATGAAGATTGCTCACGACCATCGATAATGCCTTGAGTTTACCGGTACGCACAGTGCAAAACAATATTCAAAATTAATAGAAATCCAGAACCCTAACAATATCACTTTGATAGAATCTTTTTGGTAAACATGTTTTCTATATGTGTACCAAGCGATTTGTTTCTAGGTTGTGTGGTTTTAGAAATATTTCACTTTTTCTGTATGAAGATTGCTCACGACCATTGACAATGCCTTGACCATGCTGTTCGATTTTGACGCATGTGCAGAAGCCATGCGGAGATCTGAAACTGGTGGAGATCTGAAACCGCGAAACCGGGTTCAAATCCTGCGACCTTACACATGGGAAGCAATTGCTCAACTCATCTCCTCACCCCGCCTGGTTGGGTATTGTCGCCATTGCAGGGTTTGTAGCTGAGCAAAAGGAACACACTTGAATGAAGGAAGGTAAGTCCTCACTTAAGTAAGATATATGAAGAGTTCAGGCGCAAAACCCCATAAACACCAATCCGAATATTGGGATAAACATTGGAGTGAAACCTTCAAACGGTTAATGTTTTACATTCCTATTTTTATTTTGTTACAGTTGTGTTCTGCTTTCCGCTGTGTTTCATATTGCGCTCCAGTTACTGTCCTATATCTATTTCAAAATTGATATATCTAAATATATATATAACTATTTGTAAATATATCCAATAGAATATATATGTAGATATATGTCTAAATATATATAAATGTATATATATATATATCTAAGCATAGATATATAGCTGTTTGTACATATATCCAATAGTATAGATATATATAGATATATGTCTAAATATATATAAATGTATATCTATATATATAAGCATAGATATATAACTATTTGTAAATATATCCAATAGAATATATATGTAGATGTATGTCTAAATATATATAAATGTATATATCTATCTAAGCATAGATATATAACTATTTGTAAATATATCCAATAGTATATATATATGAAGAGTTTAGGGGCAAAACCACGTAAATGCCAATCCAAAAATGGAGATCAACATTGGAATCAAACTGTCAACAAGTTTTTGTTTTTTTTATTCCTAGTTTGTTGTTCATTACTCAATAACCATATTATCATATGAAAGTGGAATTAGTGAGAATTAAAATTATTTTCATTAACAAATCCTTTATTAAACTATTTATTTTGATTGGCGTTTACGTGGTTTTGCACCTGAAGTCTTCATATATATAGATATATGTCTAAATATATATAAATGTATATCTATATATAAGCATATATATGTAACTATTTGTAAATATATCCAATAGAATATACATGTCCTCCACTAGTTCGGAGGACTTATATATATATATGTCCATAACCATATATATATATATATATATATATATATATATATTATAAATGCATATATGTGTATTATAACAAAATAAATTACGAAATACTTTGAAGTTATGTCTTACAGGATTGCAGTTTATTCATCCTAAATGGCATGTGTTGTTTGATATTCGAACACGGATTTCGTCGTCATGTCTAATAATATTTCATCTGGGCAGGGGTTTATGTATAGATTTATAAATATATACATATTAATGACACTGTATACAGACCGAATTAGTGTCCTACCAAAGGAAGGAAATGAACACCGTGTCAGATACAATGAGTTCAACAATCATGTTCATTTCACAGTCTGTGTACATTTCAGGGTAGCTTAGATTGTCTATACATGTCATGCACATTCTCCATTGTACATTTAATCGCTGTATGCATGATGTTTATTTGAACAGTCGCAAAAGTCAGTTAGTGTATACGTGGCCCAGCGCAATTGTAATAATACAAAGATGCAATACAATATTGGGAGTGGGTATACCTGAACTTGTATGACTACACAACATTGTCAGGAGCCAGCATACAACGCTGATCGTTAGGTATCCAAGTTCACATTGCCAATATTTACAATAATAATAATAATAATTAATAAAAAACGAATTATGTACTCTGATGCATAATCTACAATGAAAAGAGAGATAGATAGACCAGTGATAACAGAGTTGTGTTATGTTTGAAATTTTGACAAGTAATGATGAATTGATGAGGCGTTCATTCAGCTTGTTTGCACCCAGTTGAAACCACCATTCCAATACAAAAATATATAAATTGAACAAAAATGGGAAAAAAATGAAAATATAGAAAATGAATGGGATGAATGCTGTAGGTGTTGGGGAGGAGGGGTGAGGGTGGTTTTGTTGGAAGGTTTATCTAGCGCCCACCAGCGGTCAGACCAAGTAGAAATGCCCAAATAAGGGCATGCACCGATATTCCTTAGATCACATGACCTTTTCCCTCTTGGGGTGCAGGTAGAATGGTAGTGACGTATCTAGGGCGGGGGGGGGCGGGGGCAACCGACCCCCCAGAATACATTCATCAAAAGTGGCACCTTTTCAATCTAAGAGCTGCATAGTCTGATGAAAACATCAAATTTTCAAAAGCGAAACAATTATCTAGATTTAATTATACATGTCTAATTTAGATATGAGTGCATTTATTGTATTAAACACTTGTCGCCACATATATGGGAATATTGAGGCAATTTAATAGAACCTGTTTGTTGCTGCAGAAGCCTATGGTTTTAGACTTAGAGTGTCGCCATGCTTGCCAACATTAATTTTGCATGTTTGCACTTCAAATATCTCACAAGTTAGCCATTTAAAATAAGAATGACTTCAATGTAAAGCAAAGGGAAGATAGAAGGGAAAAGACCAAGAGGGAGAAGGAGAACAACATGGATGGACAACATCACTGAGTGGACAGCAATGAGCTATGCGGAATGCGTGAGAGGAACGAATGACAGAAAGAGATGGAGGTCCATTGCAACCAACCTTCTTCGAGAAGACGGCACCCATTGATTGATTGAAAGCAAAGTATATTATAAGGATCAACCTAATATATTTATCCCAGAAAAAGACAGAGGCAGAAAACATGGGACTATGCAGTTTTAAGTCATTTGTTTGCTGGTGTGATCCTAGATAAAAGATTCACCCGGTACTTGTAGTACATGGGTGAAGACCAGCCTTATATAAAAATGGTAGAAAAATTGGGCTAATGAATTGAGTCTTTATGAGAGCCTAATTTCACAATCTAAGAAGCAACATTTATTCTTTGTATATGTCTTCATGTTTACCCGCTACTTTTGAGATGGAAAATATAATAAAACATATACTTTAATGCAATTTAAAAGTGAAATTGATGGCGTTCTCTGGCCGCCATCTTGTCTTTTTTCATTCTCTCCCATTTTACCAAATCTGTGCCAATATATGTAGCCATTTGATCATGGAACCACAGTTTCTACTTCATGTTCCATACTAAAGCTATTTTCGCCCGTATTTAGACTATGTTGTCGTTCACCCGTATACTACAAGTACTGGGTGAATCTTTTATCTAGTGTGGTCCAAGCTGTCTCTTATTTTCAATGATTTAACCTTTTAGTTATATTCGGCGATAGCAGAATTATCGTCCTTGTGCTTTGATTTTAAATACAAAATACAAATGCATAATTTTTTTAAATTGTTCGGAATATATTCTTGCCCTTCTGTATGTTCCCAAAATCACTAAATTTAAAATCTGACGACGCCACAGTTGGGGGGGGGGGTGGGGGGAGGAGGGGTTAGTGGTGAGGAGGGGGGGGGGGGCTGTACTGGGTGTAATGGTCGTCTACTGAAATATGGTGTGGGAACATCCAGGCATTTGTGAATTGGACCTGGATATAAATAGATCAAAATGGCATAGTCCGGTGGTTTTAATTTTCTGCAAAACTGTATATAAGCATGTAATGCTGCCTGATATAGCATGCTAGGGGAAATTAGTAGATGATGTTCCTGCTGAAGCCAATCAGGTCAGAATTTTAATGTGCGCATCAAAAGTATTTCCTCATATTTTAAAGTTGCATAGTGCGATGGTTTTGAGTTTCTGAAATTTTCTGAGATAAATACATTAGGTTGATCATTATTATGTACCTTGCTTGGTATGCAGGTCTAGCAATACCTCAGGGAGTTTGACGCCCCTGCCCTGCAGAGTTGTAAACCACTGCCTTGTGGTACAGGTTCTTGACAGAACCGAAGGCTAAGGGAGCAAACCCTAAACAGAAAACCATGTCACTGTGGCAGCATTAAGGGCGGTTGATGTATGGAACTCCCAACATCTCCCGACCAGCCACTGCAGGGACAAATAGTTTTGCGCCTGTCTTGACATGTTCTTGCCGGTGTGAAACCTCTATTTGCTCCCCGAGAGAGTGCCGCTGGTAACTTGCAAAAGCCAGCAGCACTTCAACACTTTTGCAGGCAGCTTTCATGAAAATGGAGAGCGGCAGTCAAGTAATGAAAGCAGTCTTTGTCGCATCACGACCGACAGCATGATACTGATACTGATACTTTAGCTTGAAGTAACTTTTATTTTAAGTGGCTAACTTTTGAGATATTTGAAGTGGAACCATGAAAAATTAATGTTGGCAAGCATGCCAAAACTCTGACCCCATAGGCTTCTGCAGTAACAGGTTCTATTCAATTGCCTCGGCATCCCCTTCTGTGTGGTGACAAATGCTTAATAAGCGCACCAGTATCTAAGTTAGATATGTGGAATCACATTTAGATAATTGTTTTGGTTTTGAAAATTTGACATTTTAGCAGGCTATGCAGCTTTAACTTTAAATATTTCCAAAGTGAACCCTTCATAATGAAAGTTACTTCAAACTGAAGTGAGATCGATGCGAACAATCAACTTAATGATTGATGATAAAGGCCACATGAGAAGCTCAACATAATCGGAGTATGCACCTTTAATTGTAATGGCACACCCTAATTGTATAACATCGGCTTTGTTTACCGACTTTCAGATTGAACAGGAAGCACAATGTTTAATTAGTGCACCCATGTCTTTAGCTGTGTTTACACGGGTGAGTTAAGCCGCGTCATATAAATCGCCTTGTCTAGTTCGGTTTACATTCGCCATGTGGAAGTGACTCTGAGGCGGATTAGGGCTGAATCGCATCAACTAGTTAACCTCTACTAAACCGCGTCGCGAAGTAGGTTATATGAAGCGATCTAACTTAAGTTGGCCCATATTGCCTGTGTGGACGGTATCGGATTAGATGAGGCGGTTTAAGGACATCACAGTCGAGACCTGAGTTTGTTGACTTTCCGGTAAATTTGCTGTATGAACCTGCTAGCTGTGCACAGATATTTTTTTCGTCATTTATTTTTAGGTTTTCACTACCCAGCAGAAGTTTTGACCGTTCCAAACCAATACGATTCAGTCCATACATATCTAGGTCAAACCCACACTCTCTCGTGGTGATGTCGACTAACCGAAACTGGCGCTGGTTAGTATGGACTTGCTCATGGGCAGATATCAATTTCCGGCTAAAAGTACTGCATGTGTAGACACGACACTAATTCGCTTCATTTATTTCGCTTTGTCTAAGTCGGATTACAATTGCCCGTGTAAACACAGCTTAAGTTGCAAATGCAGGATCAAATGTACGTCTGGGTTTGCTTAAAGCTGCATAGTCCGATGAAATATCAAATTTTCAAAACCAAACCAATTATCTACATTTAATTTTACATATCTAACTTAGATACTGATGCACTTATTAAGCAATTGTTTCTGCGTATAAGGCAATACTGAGTTAATTTAACAGAACCTGTTACTGCAGAAGGCTATGGTGTCAGAGTTTTGGGAAGCCTGCCAAAAGAAATTGTCCATGTTTGCACTCAAAATATCTCAAAGTTTTACCATTTAAAATAAATGTAACTTTTAACTAATGTAAAGTAGATGATCGATCTAATATATTTATCTCAGAAAAAAATACAGATATTCAAAACCATCGGACTATGCAACTATAAACTTAAAGCTGCATAGTCTGATGAAATGTCAAATTTTCTAAACTTGTAATCTCTTAGAACTGAATCTACATATTTCACGTAGATATTCATGCACTTATTAAACAATTGTTTGGCACATAGAAGGGAACACTGAGTCAATTAAATAGAACATATTTACTGCGAAAGGCTATGGTGTCAGAGTTTTCATCTGCTAGCCAAAACTAATTTTAAATGTTTGCACTTCAAATATCTCAAAACTTAAAATAAGTTTCTCCAAACTAAAGTAAGGTAGATTATCACAATCAAATTAATACATTTATCTCAGACAAATCACAGAAACTCAAAACCATCGGACTATGCAACTTTCAGAAAATGTGATGATGGCATCAGACTATGCAGCTTTAACGATAACGAAAATGGACGGGGGGAAATGGGCGTGGTTTATCGAGTATAAATAATAATATGTAATGAGGCTGGCAATGGAATTCATCGACCCATAAACTGTCCTAATCCTTCTCACCGTCAAGAGCATTGTCATTACCGATATATGCTCAGAATGTTCGATATTGTCAACGCATAAGGGTGAACTTTAACTTCATGATAACGTCTCCATGGTGACAGCCAAAGCGCATTAGATTTAAGGGAGATCAGTCAGTATGAAAGCAGGGCTGCAAATGGCGCCAGAGGGAACACCTCAACATCAGGCAACTCCAGGCAATGGCAAGCAATGGCAGGCAACTCCAGGCAACTCCAGGAATGCCAGGCAATGCCATGCAATGCCAGTCAATTCCAGGCACTCCAGGCAACTCCAGACAACGCCAGACAATGCCAGGCAACACCAGGCAACTCCAGGCAACTCCAGGCAATGCCAGGCAACGCCAGGCAATGCCATGCAACACCAGTCAATTCCAGGCACTCCAGGCAACTCCAGACAATGCCAGATAATGCCAGGCAACTCCAGGCAACGCCAGGCAACGCCAGGCAACGCCAGGCAACGCCAGGCAACGCCAGGCAATGCCAGGCAACGCCAGGCAACGCCAGGCAACGCCAGGCAACGCCAGGCAACGCCAGGCAACGCCAGGCAACGCCAGGCAACGCCAGGCAACGCCAGGCAACGCCAGGCAACGCCAGGCAACGCCAGGCATGGCCAGGCATGGCCAGACAACGCCAGGCAACGCCAGGCACCGACAGGCAACGCCAGGAAACGCCAGGCAACGCCAGGCAATGCCAGGCAATTCCAGGCACTCCAGGGAACTCCAGGCAACGCCTGACAATGCCAGGCAACGCCATCCAATACCAGGCAACGACATGCAACGCCAGGCAACACCAGGCAACGCCAGGCAACATCAGACAAATGGGCAGACACAAACTGCAAGTGGAGTAATTTGGTTGGTGGATTGTCTCTTACAATGGCTGCTGCTTTTTCATGGTTCTCCCTTGTTACTTCTGATTGGGTGGGAGTTTGCTCTTCTAACAACACCAAAGGTCATATCATGATGGACACCGACTTGTGACAGTGCACCGAATTGGTAGAGCACTGGCTTCCCATGTGGAAGGTTGGGAGTTTAATTCCCAGCCGAGTCAAGCCAATGACTTAAAAATTGATACGTATCACTACCTAGCCTGGCGCTTGGCATTAATAGGATAGGACAAGGACTGGTTAGGTCAATACCAAGATGATGTGGTAGAATGGAAAATTGGGTCATGATGGCAGCGGCCTGATCTCCCAGTTGGGGAAGCACCATGAAGTCAACATGTGTGCGCACTGTCACAAGTCGGTACTCATCCTGATATGAACATAGATGTTGCTAGGATGTAAAACCCCAACAAACAAAACAAGCAAAATGTGTCTGTTGTTTATTTGTTTGTTGTATGCTCCTTGCTACTTGTTGCCTGATGGTTTCTGGCTGTTGCCTCGTGACCTCATGACCTCAGACAACCACCTGCTTCCTATGAGTGTCTGTCCACCTGGTGTTGGCTGTTGCCTGCCTCATGCCTAGCTAGTTGCCTTGTTTTACATGTCTAGATGTTGCTGAGTGTTGCCTGGTTCTTTCCTTCCTTCACATTGCCTGACATGTCGTTGCCTGGTGTTGCCTGACTTCTGCTTGCTTGGCTGGATGAGATGTTGCCTGAATTATAATTGCCTTACTTGGTAATGTCTGGTTTTGGCTGGCATTTGCTTGCCTGGCTTTTTCTCCCGTCAAAGGGACAATCACAGTGAAGTATCTCAGATGTGTCTTTGCCTAAATTGAACTCTCGCCGGAATGTGTGGCACATGGATGGTATAGGTTTATCACTTAATATTAAAGTCCTCAGGTACCCTCACCCAGAGACAAATGAATGGCGACCAAAAGCTCTCCAAACACACCTTGGCTTAGTTGTTCAGTTCATGCACCTGAACATGTGTGGGGAGAGTGGTAAGGTATGTAATGTCTAAATGACATCATAGGTGGGATTCCCTCATCACATGCCCTAGAGGGGTTCCCCACAGACAGGGGGGGGGGGGGATTTCAGGAGAAGCACCAAGATGGTAGCTACAGAAAGCTTTCAATTCAACTTTCAAAGTCTAGTAATCTACATGATTTAATCAATTATTCACACACACACAAAATAGCTGGTTTTGATTTAATATGCATTTGAAATATTATATTTAACATTTTAGATGGCAAATTCTGACATGTTTCTGTACAGGGTTTTCTAGCAGCCCTATCACGTAGCGATGCTGGTCTAACTACAACTCAACAGGAGCAACTGACCTTACCACGTCCCCCCCCCCCCTACATATGCAGTTACATATACTGAAAAAAAGGGTAAGTGTGTGCTTGGAGAGAATTTGTCAGACTCAACAGTCTGCTTCCTGTGTCAGCGGCCTATGCCGGGTTCAGTTAAAAATAAAAAGAACCACCATGCTTAACATGTAACCAAAGAACCACAAAGAAACTAACACCCTGGTGTACCAATTGAGTCCCCCCCCCCCACCACTCCCCCCCCCCTCCAGTCCCCCATCCCCCACCCCCAACTCTTGGCGCACCCCTGATATATGTTTATATATAGCATGTGGAAGCACCCTGAATAACACGGCCAAGGCAGTCTGTGGCCCAATGCCTGGGTCCCTGCCGGGCTGTCTCCTGGTCCCCGGGCCTCACGCGACCACTGGGTCCCGAGGCCTCTCGCGGCCCCAAGTCTGCAGGTCTCCGGGTCTCCAGGTCTCTGGGTCTGCAGATCTGCAGGTCTCCGGGTCTCCGAGTATCTGGGTATTCGTGTCTCCAGGTCTCCGTCTCTCTAGGTCTCTCCAGGTCTCTCGATCTCCGGGTCTCTGGGTCTTCGGGTCTCCAGGTCTCTGTCTCTCCAGGTCTCCGGGTCTCCGGATCTCCGGGTCTCTGAGTCTCTGGGTCACTGGGTCTCTGGGTCTCTGGGTCTCCTGGTCTCTTGAGTCTCCAGGTCTGACATCTGCCAGTCCCCAGGTCTCCGGGTCTCTGGGTCTCCGGATTTCTGGGCCTCCAGTTCTCTGGGTCTCCATCTCTCGAGTCTCCGGGTCTCCCGGTCCCAGGGTCTCAATTCTCCGGGTCCCCCATTGCGGGTACCCGGGTCTCCCTCCGCGTGGCTTGAGCTCGGCGCGGCTACCTGAACTGCCCGGCCTCTGCGTGCCTGTCCCCCGAGGCTGTGTCGGTATACACCGGCCGGGTCTCGTGACGGGGCCGGCCGGTCGGTACGGCCGGGCCCGGCGCCGTCTGAGCTGATGAAGTCGCGGCACATATCAGGTCTCTTGTGTCACTGCCACCCAGGCCTCTATGTCACTAAGCCTGGCTGTGTGCCACTCTACCCAGTCTGTGTTCCACTCACTATACCAGGTGTGTGTGCCACTCACTACACCAGGTCTGTGTGCCACACTATCCAGTCTGTGTGCCACTCACTATACCAGGTATGGGTGCCACTCACTACACCAGGTATGTGTGCCACTCTACCCAGTATGTGTGCCACTCACTATACCAGGTATGTGTGCCACTCACTACACCAGGTATGTGTGCCACACTATCCAGTATGTGTGCCACTCGCTATACCAGGTATGTGTGCCACTCACTACACCAGGTCTGTGTGCCACTCTTCCCAGTATGTGTACCACTCACTATACCAGGTATGTGTGCCACTCACTACACCAGGTATGTGTGCCACACTACCCATTCTGTGTGCCACTCACTATACCAGGTATGTGTGCCACTCACTACACCAGGTATGTGTGCCACTCTACCCAGTATGTGTGCCACTCACTATACCAGGTATGTGTGCCACTCACTACACCAGGTATGTGTGCCACTGTTCCCAGTCTGTGTGCCACTCACTATACCAGGTATGTGTGCCACTCACTACACCAGGTATGTGTGTCACACTACCCAGTCTGTGTGCCACTCACTATGCCATGGTGCCTGTTCCACAATGTTCCTGGGTTTCGGTGTCGTTATGGTCAGCTGGCAGTGCCACCATGTCTCAGTGCCGCTAACCCCGGGTCTCAGTGCCACTCTCCAGGGGTCTCAGTGCCGCCATCCCTGGGTCTCATTGCCGCCATCCCCGGGTCTCAGTGCCGCAACACCCGGGTTTGTGTTCAGCGAACCCCCGACCCAGTCTTACAAAACAAAGCTGTAGGTAACCCAAACATGGCTCGCATTTTCTGAACTGATTGAATGATTGATTGCTCGATCGATTGAGTCCATGTGGAGTGTGAGGTGGGGTAGGGAGGACTTACATCCTAGCAACACACAATGTCATATAGGGACGGCGGATTCCGGCAGACATGTGCAACAGCGCACACGGCTGCTTTATAGTGATGCCTGCCTACAACTCAGATAGGGCGTTGCCCGGCACCGATGACGCGATACCCCAACTCAGTCGTGTTATCCGTGGCAATGAACACTGCCACTGGATCATCCAGAGTAGACAGCAAAGGTGCTACCAATGAACACTGCACTGCCACTCGGCCAGCTCACTGGGACCACCACCACACGCTTCCTCCTTTGGCATCTTGCTGACTGAAATCTGTTTCAACTGTTATTGTCTTGGTGGTTTTATACATTGGCTAACCACTGAAGCGTGACGGGCCGGTCTCCTTGGCACTGCTAACTGTCCATGACGGCCAACATACATAAGGCGCGGCTGTAGTTAGCTTTGGTGAAAGTTGTTCGGTGAAAAGCCACGTCATCACGCTTGGCTTGCTGCTGGAGATCGGGCAGGCTGGTTGGCGTTGGTCGGCGTTCAGTCGTCCATATCGTCGTCGTCCTTGTCGTCCGGTGACGACTTTCCACCTCGGTGTTTCTCTTGCTCCTCTTCCGTCGTCAGGCGTTTGTGCTTCGTGCGTCGGTTCTGGAACCAGACTTTGACCTGAAAGACACAGAATGGCGGAGGTCACGGTTAGACTTAGAGGTCAGCCAAGGTCATCAGGACAGGATGGTGTAGGGAATGATTAGAGGTCAGCAAAGGTCATCAGGACATGATAGTGTTTATCACGGGTTGGGGTCAGCAAAGGTCATTAGGACACGAAGGTGCAGGTCACGGTTTGAGGTCAGCAAAGGTCATCAGGGAAGGGTGGTGTAGGTTACGGTTAGAACATGTCAGCAAAAGGCATCCAGACAGGATGGTGTATATCACGGTTTGAGGTCAGTAAAGGTCATCAGATCCGTATGGTGTAAGTCAGGGTTAGCGGTCAGCCAAGGTTATCAGGACATGGTGGTGTAGGTCACGGTTAGAACATGCCAGAAAAGATGATCAGGACAGAATGGTGGACGTCACGGTTAGAGGTCAGCAAAGGGCATCAGGACAGAATGGTGAAGGTCATGATTAGAGGTCAGCAAAGGTGATCAGGATAGAAAGGTGTAGGTGACGGTTAGAGGTTAGTATAGGTCATCAGTACTGAATGGTGTAGGTCATAGGTAGAGGTCAGCAAAGGTCAGACAATGTCACCAGGATAAAATAGTGTTGGGGCATGGTTAGAAATCAGTCAAAATCATCCTGTTATCATATGGCATGTCTAGAGATTTGCGAGCATGGTCCCCGACAGAAGGGCACAGGGCATTGGTGTGTGTGCAGCAAAGGGCATCAGGACAGACTGATGTAGAGCAAGGTTGGGTTGGGGGTTGGCAATAAAGGTCAATGAGAGCAAGGTATAGGACATAGGTAGATATAATCAAAGGTAATCATCGGTCAGCAGGACAAGGCAAGTTTAATTACTGTCAACATGACCAGGGAAAAGGGGTGGGCCATTGTGATCGGTTAGGGACAAAATGGCACAAGGCATGGTTAGAAGTCAGTAAAGGTCAGAAGGACTAACGACTAATGCCATGGCAAACACGCCTAGGATAACCATGGATACATATGGCAACAGAGAACCAAGCCAAGTGTACATGTTGTATACTTTAAGAAGCAAACTATTATTCTCTTGGAGTTATTTAAAATTCCATTAACCATGACCTAAATAACTTTGCAAGTTTCATCAAATGCAACATCATCAGATATGACAGATTTATAGTTGATATATATTAATGAAGCTAGTGAGTATGTAATAGTTATTTGAATGTGTTTTATAATGACAATGACAGCACAACAAATGTGTTACATGAATCTTGATCAAATATGGTACATTTATGGCATGGGTATTTATTTATAGAAGGCATGAAGAAATGTTAGTGTTCTGGCGCAAAAAAAACCGACACATGCCATTTGGGCTGAAATGAAACCTCGACTACGAGCTGCAATCATTCCAATAATCAAATCCATTTTTTTCCCGCAGAAACCAATACCTCTCCTATATACCTACTGTCATGGGGGGGGGGTGATGAAAATGGGAAATATTGCGCCTAGAGCGGGACTCGAACCCATATCTATGTATTCCAGGCCAGTGTGCTAACCATTACATGTTTACCTGTCTATGTGGTTACTTGCCAGAGAGGTCAGTGCAGACTTCTACACCTGCTATGACATTTATGGACTTTACCTGTAATGGCCCTGTCACACTATGACGTTTCCCACTGGCGACCCGTCAGCGTTGAAAATAAAATTAAAGCGTCGAGAAATGTTAAACTTTTAGGGGAAATATGGGGAAATTGGATGTTGGTGCAGCGTGTCAGTAGCGTGTTATTAGTGCGCGGCCAACATGTGTCGACCCGTGCGGCAAACAAAAAAAACTAAAAAGTTTGGCGCGACGGCATCATATGACCTTAGATGTAGCTAGGGTGTAAAACAACAAAGCAACTGTTTGGCGCAACGTGTGGGAATGACCCTCACACGCGCATGGCGTCTGCCTACCGTTCGCATAACGATCTTCAAGCACTGTCGACGTGCTTCTGACGTCGCCATAATATTGGCACCCACGCGTTGACGCACGTTGTCGGTCGTCATGCTTTTTTGACATGCTAAAAACATCTAGCGACCTGCTACGCTTGCCGACGTCCTCCGGCGACTGTCCACGTCCAGGATAGTGTACCGACGTGTACCGACATTCGCATAATGTCCCCCTAACGTTTCCCGATGTTTCCCGACGTTTCGGCAAAAAATGACACACGTCGACGCGCATTGGAGAGAAGCGTCGTAGTGTGACAGGGCTATAAAGCACGACCATAAATGATATTCTACAGGGAACAATTACAACTGATTTGTGGATTCTTGCGCTTGCACATTTCGGATATATGTTATTCCTCCTTGACCTCATGTTCGTGACCGGTGGCGCCACCACCGGTTGTCCACATCACTAATACTACAGACGCGACAAACCTTCACTCGCATCAGAGAATTTATGCGAGATAATATGGGAGTAACGAACAAATTATCAGATTATGCAACTTTAAAATCACTTTATGTTTTGAAAGTCAAAGGCATTTTTATAATAATTAGAGAAATAAATGATTAGAGCCATTATTTTTTGTAAACTCCAAGGAGTTGGCTAATACCCCGAGGCATATCAGGCAATAATTATGAACTGTGCAAATACATGCGCCAACACACACACACCTATCGGGTTATCGTGTGATACTTGCCTGGTGTATTCATGGGTAATGATGCAGAACATCGTGTGATTGGTGATTGGTGAGTGAGTGTGTGTGTGTGTGGTGATGGGGTGAGCGTGTGTGTGTGTATACAGTAAAACCTCTCTAAACACACGATCATGATTGATTGATTGATTGGTGGTTGCTTTACGCCGTGTCGGCAGCATAGGCCATATTCACGGCGAGAAATGTTTGTTTTTTGTTCAAACCATCGCTTTTACATGTAAAAGCAGACAATCAATTATGTGCCAATAGACACTCATTAAATTAGAAAGCTCACAATCATATATTTGTGGTCAAGGGAAACAAATTCCCATAGAAAAAGAAAAGTTTTATTAATAATTGATAGAATCCATTTAGTAAACTATATGAGGTGGTACAGTCCAGCTGCCCTCAAAAAGGCTAAAATGTTTTCCTGTTTTACCTTAGTAAAAAGGTCATGCATACTGTCTGCAGTGTAGAACTGTTGGCGCAGGGCCAAAAAATCAACGCAACTTAGTCAAATGTGTTTGAGTGTCAGCGGGGACTGACACCCAATACATTCAGGGGGAGGTTCCCGATGGTGACCGATCATGAGACCGTCATTAAATGGTCCATTTAGGGAGGTGGTGGGATTATGGAGTTTTTTTAATTGTTACAATGGTATTGTAGGGGCGATCCTTTGGGACCCAAATAAAGCAATCAATATAGGGGAACAGTCGATCTGTGGAGGTGGTCGGTTAGAGAGGTTTTACTGTAGTTCACAACTGTCCCAAAATGAACGATTTAGCGTGTCGACCACTTGTGTGGTCTGTAGGAAATCTATTGTGATCTGTCATCAGCTCACATCCCCCCACACCCACCCATGCACCCACCTACACCCCCTCCCTTTCTACAACCCCCTCTCCCCCCCCCCCCCCCCCCAACCAACACGCACACAGAATGGCACCGTGGTTCCTTACCCGGTGTAGCAGCATAAATCTGATTCTGATTCCTACCCTTTCCCTAACCACGGGCGATAATACAATGTATACTGGAACAAACCTAAAATGCCTGTCACACTATGGCGGATTGAGCAACGGACATAACCGCACAAAGAATATTCTAGTCCAGTGTTATTCGGACTTGAAATGTATCGACTATGTAACAGATGGGTAACGGACGGGTAACGGACAGGTAACAGATGGTAACAGTTGATAATGTATCTAATGATCAACGGACAATTCAGTATACAAAAAGAACTATAGCGAATGGCAATGGATGTGTAATGGATATGTAATGGACGGGAACGGATGGGAACGGACGGGAACAGATGGGGAACGGACAGGGAACGGACGGTAATGGATAATAACCGCATAAGTCAGTCCAGCGCAATCCGTCACAAGTTTTGTGCATGCTCAGAACTTGTAACGGATCAGGCCAGATATGAATGGATATCAACGGATATCAATGGATATGCAATGGATATGCAATGGACACAAACCGGATTTTGCCGGATATCAACAGACTTTGTTCGGTTTCTTTCCATTTCCCCAATCCGGTGATGTGTGACAGAGCCTTAGCGAGGGGCATACTGGGCATAAATGTGCACCAGGCAGCAATAGTGTGCAAATAGTATATTGCCCCCTTCAAATTAAAACAGCCCACCTACCCCTCTCTGTATTGACTCAATTCACAACCTCCCCATCACAATTTTTCATCAGTGTTTGTTTATATAACAAAATATGTAAATTCCCGGTCGAGTAAAACTAATAACATACAAAATTGATACTTGTCACTTTCTAGGTTGGCACTTGGCATTAATAGGATAGGACAAGGACTGGTTCGCTCAGTGTCAGTATAATGTGACTGAGTGGGATATCGGGTCATGGTGCTGGTCACCTTGATTTCCCAGTGGGGCAGCACTATAAGATTTCCATGAGTGTGCACTGTCACAAGTCGTCCCATCGTCCCTTAGATGTTGCAAGGACATGAAACTTTTTTTAAAGCGAATTCTCTGTGGCGTAGTGGTTAGAGTGTCTGACTTTTTTCTAGGTCGGACTCATAATCTGAAGGTCAGTGGTTCGATTCCCCATGCACCCACCTCTGCCAATTTGGATTTCCACCGATGTGTATAATACCCCTGTCACACTACAACGTAATGAGCGAACGTGAGCCTAACGTGGTGATATTTCGTCATTACGTTTATGTATGTTGGATTACGTTATGATGACATCATAATGACGTTAGACTGACGTCGATCTACATCACATTACGTCGTGTTACATCAAGTTACATCGAGGTTTTGGACATGTTCAAAAATGTTGACGTAGCTCGAACGTAAGGGTTTACGTTCGCCGTACGTTCTGTTCACGTTCAGCGAACGTCAATGACGTTAAACGGATGTTAGGCAAACGTTCTTCACTATGTTCCACTACGTTCCACTCGTTGACCCACATTAAAGCTGGTTTAAACGTCCATGCGGCGTAATGGGAAAGTCAGGAGAACGTCAGGAGAACGTCAGGAGAACGTCAGGAGAACGTCAGTAGAACGTCAGGAGAACGTGCATTCAACGTACGTTCAACGTCTCATGACGTAGCTAACATCACGTAACGTTCTTCTGGCGATGGAATAACGTTCATAACGTTCCGTGATCGTCATTACCTTGACCTCTCTCGTTGAATGACGGTATCACTACGCTTTACCGACATTACGCTCTCGTCCACTACGCTGCATCCACGTTCAACTTGTGTCCAAATTTGCATACTACGCCGAGAAGTTCAACGTTCTTCACGTTCTCCCTACGTCGATGTCGTTATGTCGTAGTGTGACAGGGCCATAACTTACAGCGTCATCAAAGGCCAGTTGCTCTCATACCATGTCTATGTGGTGTGGGAGGTTAAAAATCCCTTGGATCGGTAAAAGTGTAGGCTCGGGGTTTCTATAAAAAAACTGTCTAATGGTGAAAACAAGTCTATTCGGGCTTATCCATGACAGGCAGTATAAATCTTCAAGAAAGAATCAAAAGATGTGCCAGGAGAGTGTTTGGGTTATTTAGAGCGACCTTACCTCTCAGTTTAAAATCACCATTCCAAATTACAAACAAATGATGCATCACAAATTACCAACAAAACACATGTTGTAGCTGTTCTCTGGGATTGTGTGTCGTGCATTGCACACTTTAAGGGGGAAACTATTCTGGTGAGGCAGTATTATACCAGTATAAGGTTTCCCCAGCGGCGTTATTCCAGTATAATATTGCCTGGGGAGAGGATGGTGGCGGGAATCTATTCCGGTGGCAATGAGATTCTTTCCCACCAGGGAGCGCTGAAGCTGATACCACACAGTACAGGAACCTAGTCGGATAAAAGCATAATATTTCAAACACCAAAAACTTATCCAGATTTGAGAAAAATGCTCAACTTGGCTGCTGGTGCATTTATTAGGGAGTTGTTGCTGCAAAGAAGGTAGATAAAAGATTCACCCGGTACTTGTAGTACACGGGTGAACGACAATGTAGTGTAAATAGGGGCGAAAATAGCTTTAGTATAATAGTATGGAACATGAAGTAGAAACTGTGGTTCCATGATCAAATGGATGCATATATTGCCACAGAGTTGGTGAAATGGGAGAGAATGCAAACATCCAAGATGGTGGCCATAGAACGCCATCGATTTCAATTTTAAATCATATTAAACTAGCTATTTTATTATATTTTACAACTCAAAGGTAGTGGGTAAATATGAAGATATCTAGAAAGAATAAATGTTGTTTCGTAGATTGTGAAATTAGGCTCTCATTTCATTAACCCGCTTTTTCGACCGATTTTATATAGTGTTGGTATTCACCCGTTTACTGTGAGTACCGGGTGGATCCTTTATCTACATAGAAGGTAATCAATAATGTAATAGAACTCCTTTCTTCTGAAGCCAAGGGTGTTAAGAATTTGTATGTGCATGTGAAATTAATGCTGGTGCCTGGGAGGTGTGGGCAAACCGACCAACAACCAGAATGGAGAGGGTAACCACGCGATGGCCAGAAGGAGAGAGGGTAACCACATGACGGCTCAGCCAACAACCAGAAGAGAGAGGGTAACCGCATGACGGCCCAGCGAATAACGTGAAAGGGAGAGGGTAACCATGCGATGGCCAGAAGGGGAGAGGGTATTCACATGACGGCCTGGCCACGAACCAGAAGGGAGAGGGTAACCACGTGATATCCAGAAGGGGAGAAAGTAACCACATGACGGCCCAGCCAGGAACCAGAAGGGAGAGGGTAAGCATGCGATGGCCAGATGGGGAGAGGGTAACCACATGACGGCCCAGCCAGGAACCAGAAAGAGAGGCTAACCGCGCGATTGACCAGGCAGGGACAAGCGTGCAAGGAGTGGCGCGAGATATGAGGTGGGCGTGGAACAGTGGGAGTGGGAGAGGGAGAGAGGGAGAGGGAGAGGGAGAGTGGGTGGAGAGAGGGAGAGGGAGAGAGGGAGAGAGAGGGAGAGAGGGGAAGAGGAGGAGGAGGGAGAGGGAGAGGGATAGGGAGAGGGAGAGAGTCGAGGGGCGAGGAGGGAGAGGGGATGGGGTGAGAGAGAGAGGAAAATAGAGAGAGGGAGAGAGAGGAAGCAGGGAGAGCAAGAGGGAGAGAAAGGAAGAGGCGAGATACACAGAGAGAGGGGGGGAGGGAGAGGAGAGAAAGAGAAGGGGGGGGGGGGGTAACACACGACGATGTCACGTGCTTGTGACTTGGCGGGCGGGGATTGAGACGTCAAGCAGTATTCGGGTGAGAATTGCCCCTGACGCTGCGCGCATGCGTATGGAGGCAGGCGGCAAATGATTGCGCGGGGTGGCGGGGTGGCGGGGTGTGGTGGCGGCGGGCCGTGCCGGGCAGGGCCGGCGTTTATCTGTAAGTGTCCGGGGCAATATGGCGCAATTATCCGTCATATGGCGCGGCGGCAATTGTGACTGAGTGTACTGGGGGTTGTGGGGAGAGGCGGATTGTAGGGAGAGGGGGAGTTGTGGAGGTGAGGGAGAAAAGGGCCCACCCACTCATCCTCGCACCGGCACGGCCCGCATCTTCTGCCGGCTCTCACTGCCCCATCCGCCCGGGGGCATGTCGGCGTTACGCCCCCCCCCCCCCATCCACCCCCTCCCGGCCTCTCTTCTCCTCCTCCGTCCGCCCCGCTACCCCACACTTTCCCGCTTTCTACTTTTCCCTCTTCCTTCCTTCCTTCCTTCCTTCACCCCCTCCCCCCCCCCCCCCCCCCCCCCCGCCAAACACCCGCTGGACCCCACGACCTGCTTCCCCCCCAGCGTACAGCGACAAGGCCCTGTACACGGTGATTGTGCGCAGGGAGGTTGGAGGGGCGGTGGGACGATGGCGAGAGCGGCAAAGGGAGGGGCGGAGGGAGGGGTGGGTCGGTGGGGGGCATCGGGAGGGGCGGCCGGGGGAGGGGCGGCGGGGTGGGAGGGGCAACGGGGGGGTAGCGGCAGGAGGCGGCAGGAGGCGGCAGGAGGCGGCACGAGGCGGCAGGAGGCGGCACGAGGCGGCAGGGGGCGGCAGGAGGGGCGTCGGGAGGGGACGGGAGGGGCGGCGGGAGGGCCTACCTACCGCTGCAGGGCGCCCCGGGCGAGCAGGGCGCCAGGCCCACACTGCCCTTTCACGGGGGAGAGCTGCCCCCGGGAGGGGGCGGTGTGGGGGGCTCCCACGTGCAAATTGGTTTATAACTAGACGCTGCATGTAGGCGCACCTGGCGGCCGCGGGGGGAAACAGGGCTACAAGAGGCAGACGTGCGCATGTGTGGTGCAAAGCGCCACCACCAGGGCAGCACAATTACCATCACACCACCATGCATCACCATATATCACCACCCCACTACACCACACCACACCACACCACACCACCACACCACACCACCACACCACCACACCACCACACCACCACACCACCACACCACCACACCCCCACACCACACACATCCGACCACAATATACACACCACCACCACCACCACACCAACCACACCACCACACCACCACACACCACACCACCAACCACCACCACGCCACCCACCCACCACACCAACCACGCCACCACACCAACACATCACCACCAACACCACACACCACACCACCACCCCCACACACCACACCAATACACCACAACAACCACACCACCACACCACCACACCACCATACAACCACACCACCACACCATCACCAAACCAGCAAACTGCCACCACCAGGGCAGCACCACACCACCACATCACGACCACCGCATCACCACATCACCACACCAACCACACCACCACAACCCCACAACACAACATCACCAGACAGTTATATTCCCTGTAGCCTTCCACCCCCATCCGTCCCCTGGCATCTAAAACAATAGCCCTCACTCTCAGTCTCACTCTCAGTCACCACAGGCAGGTGGCCGAGAATCTGTTAAGACTAAATATAACCGGTGTTTGCTGGTTTTTATGTGATATTCTTTTTTTTTGCGATTAGCAACAAAATAAAATCATATCAGGACATCTACCGACATATGACCGACTAGGTGTTCGCAGTGACTTTATAGTGATGCCCTACTGGGGGACTCAGATGTCACCATGACCGGATACCCCGTTCAGTCACATTATCCTGACACTGGCCAAGTCAATCTTTGCCCTATCCTTGCCATGCCAAACGCCAGCCAAGTAGCGTCAACTATCTGATATCAACTTAATACATATAGACTCGGTCGGGAATCGAGCCCACAAAGTCAGTGCACGCGGAGCAGCCACTCTGCTGATATCCTGCCATCCCGCCTAATCTCAGCAACTAAAAGAGACAGTTGTCTGTTTGTTGTTTTACGTCCTATCAACATCTAAGGTCATATCAGGACGGGCACGACTTGTGACAGTGCGCACTCATAGCAACTTTATAGTGCTGCCCCACTGGGAGAGCAGGCCATCAGCGCCATGACCTGATATCCTACTCAGTCACATTATCGTGACACTGAACCAACCAGTCCTTGCCCTATCCTAATAATACCGAGCGCCTAGCTAGGATGCGACAAGTATACATTTTAAAGTCATTGGTTTGCCTCGACCAGGGTTCAAACACACAAACCCATGGGTTCGGATCCCCTGATCTCCAAAAACAGGAGACGGATGCTCAACTCATTTGGTCATCCCGTCTGAAATAAACAAACTAAAAGAGACAAAGAAAGCCACCACGACCAAAACATTCCCAGGGGTCACGTGGGATGTGGGTGCCTGTTAGTGTGGTGGTGGTGGTGGGGGTGGTGGGGGTGGTGGGGGTGGTGGCGGGTGGGGGTGTATACTGTGAGGGTACCTTAGCCTGAGGCAGTGTGTCCATCCCTATGCTGCGCCCTGTCATTTATACATTGTTGCGTGCACAGGTTGGTTGTTTGTTACAGTTTTACGTCCTCGCAACATCTAAGGTCATATCAGGACAGGTACCAACTTGTGACAGTGCACACTCATCGCAACTTTATAGTGCTGCCCCACTGGGAGCCCAGGCTGCCAGCACCATGACCCAATATCCCACTCAGTCACATTATCCTGACACTGAGTTAAGCAGTCCTTGTCCTATCCTATTAATGCCGAGCGCCAGGCTAGGAAGCGACAAGTATCAATTTGATAAGTCATTCGTTTGACTCGACCAGGAACCAAACTCCCGACATTCCGCACACGAGGCCCGCGCTCTACTGATTCGGCCCCGGCACCCGGTTTAACACATATATAAATAAATAGCCATCACCGCAGCTCTATCAGTATCAGCACCTGTCGGCCACAGTCGGTGTGTTGGTGGTAAACAGATGGGTGGGATACATGCAAACTCCCTGTTAAGTTATCTTGTACAAGTTACAGCGTCACCCCTCAACCACCACTGGTTCCCTGTAATACACACGGACTGGTGTGCTCAGTGTCAGGATAATGTGACTGAGTGGGATACCAGGTCATGGTCCCGGTGGCCTGGTTTCCCAGTGAGACAGCACTATAAAGTCGCCAGAATGCGCACTGTCACAAGTCGGTACCCGTCCTGATATGACCTTAGATGTTGCTAGGACGTAAAACAACAACAAACACACAACAAACAAACAAACAAACTGTAATACACACTGCATCCACACTCACACACAGACATGCATTCTCACAGACACACGCAGACACACACTGAGACACACAGACAAACACATACAAACACACAATCACATAGACACATAATCACACACACAAAACACACATACACTCAGATATACACTCACAAACACATCCACATACGCACTTAGACACACACGTACACACATTCACAAACACACACTCACACATGGACACATACGCATATACAGAAACTCACACACAGACACTCACATGCAGACACACACATATACACATATTCACACACTCACACACAAACACAAATACACCCACACACAAGGGAAAACCTTATCACGCACCGAGGCACCTACCCGCACACCACATCTACCCCCACACTACATCCACCCGCACACCACATCCACCCGCACACCGCACCCACCCGCATACCGGACCCACCCACACCCCACACTTACCCACATACCGCACACCTACTCGCACCCCCACCACACATCTAGCTGCACACTACACCCACCCCCATACCACACCCACCCGTACCCACCACCCACTGCACACCACACTTACCCGCACCCATCACCCACCCACACCCCACATCTACCCGCACACTA
>CM059201.1:56545040-56618803 GCA_030323885.1 Branchipolynoe longqiensis
ATGGGGTTGGTAGTACTAGCTCAATGACATTAGGGTATAGAGTAAGTACGAGGAGAGAACTGCTAGGGGGTAGTGTCCTTGTTTATATTCCCATAATAGATAATAAAGCACATATATATATATATATATATATATTATTTCAAGTTCATTTTATTGTACTTCTACTGATTTGATTATATTATACGTTCATATTAGTAAACTTAAATAGATATATTCACACTGTTCATCTTCATCATGCTATAATATATATATATATATATATATATATATATATAATAGGCTACGACTCAGGAAGATAAATAAAGAGACGAGACGAGGGGTGGTTAATATTAGTAAACTTAAATACACTCTTTTTTTTTTCTTGAAGATTTACACTGCCTATCATGGATAAGTCTGAATAGACTTGTTTTCACCAATAGACAGTTTGTCGATAGAAAGCCCGAGCCTACACTTTTACCGACCCAAGGGATTTTTAACCTCCCACACCACATAGACATGGTATGAGAGCAACTGGCCTTTGATGACGCTGTAAGTTATACACAGCGGTGGAAATCCAAATTGGCAGAGATGGGGGGCACAGGGGATCGAACCACCGACCTTCAGATTCGGAGTCCGACCTGGAAAAAAAGTCAGACACTCTAACCACTCCGCCACAGAGAACACCACATATTCACACTGTTGATCTTCATCATAATATAATATATACATATATATATATATATATATATATATAATATCATCCGGGCTTATATGTTATGGACAGCATAAACACCCAATCAAAACAAAACGAAATTTAAAAAAAACTTCTACATTTGTTTTGTATTATTATTTGATTTTCTTTCCTTGAAGATTTATACTGCCTATCATGGATACGTCTAAATAGTCTTGTTTTCACTATTACTTATTAGACAGTTAGTCGATAGAAATCCAGAGCCTACACTTTTACTCACCTAACATATGTTTTATCTTCCCACACCACATACACATGGTATGAGGGCAACTGGCCTTTAATGATGCTGTAAGTTATGTGGTGTATAAAGATTATGCAAGTATTATTGTGAATGGAATATAAACTCCCCATACGACAATACGTTAGGGAGGGGCAGGAGCCCGCGGTGGAAATCCAAATTGGCAGAGGTGATGGCATGAGGAATATTTAATATATGTATGGACTCTAGTTGTCTAGGTATAAAATACAATACTCTAACATACAAATTTGAATCATCATCATCATCATCATCATGCTGTCGGTCGCGAGGCGACAAAGACTGCTTTCATTACTTGACTGCCGCTTTCCATTTACATTTCATAAAAGCTGCCTGCAAAAGTGTTGAAGTGCTGTTGGCTTTTGCAAGTTACCAGCGGCACTCTCTCGGGGAGCAAATATAGGTCTCACATCGGCAAGAACATATCCAGACAGGCGCAAAACTATTTGTCCCTGCAGTGGTTGGTCGGGAGATGTTGGGAGTTCCATACATCAAGCGCCTTTGATGCTGCCAGAGTGACATGGTTTTCTGTTCAGGGTTTGCTCCCTTAGCCTTCGGTTCTGTCAAGAATCTGTAAACTGTCAAGAAACTCCCTGAGTTATTGCAATACCAAATTTGAATAATATAGCCTATACAGTACAACCCCATTAAACCAAGCTCGGTTAACCCAAATGATCGGTTAATCCAAACTTTTTTCGGCGGCCCGGCAAAATACTACCATTTATCATATACAAAAGTTGGTTACACCAAAGTCAGTTAATCCAAAGTATTGGTTAATCCAAACAAAAGTGTCGGCCCCAGGCCACTTCCGTTACAGTTAAACTAAACTTTCATGTGGTTTTAAGGTCATCTGATACTTTTTATATGATAAATGGTAGTATTTTGCCAGGTTCCCGAACAAAGTTTGGATTAACGGATCGTTTGATTTAACCAAGGTTGGTTTAATGGTGTTAAACTGTATACATAAAAAAAACAATAATCATAGTGTCCACATACACTGTACATTCATAATGCACCCCCGTTTTTGCCAAAGCCAAGTCAAAATCAAAGCTCGGTTAAACCAATGATCGGTTAATCCAAACAAATTCTAGGGTCCCTTCAAGTTTAGTTTAACGGGGTTATACTGTAATATACTTTCATATCCCTACCTGTTTGCGGGGATAGCTTCGTTCTGGATCAGGAATTTCAGAGAAGCAAATAATTTAAGAATGGGCAAAGTTTGTTTGTTTGTTGTTGTTTTACAACATCTAAGGTCATATCGACTTGTGACAATACACAATCATGGCGATTTTATATTGCTGCCCCACTGGGAAATCAGGCCGCCAGCACCATGACCCGATATCCCACTCAGTCACATTATCCTGACACCAAGCTAACCAGCCCTTGCTCTATCCTAATAATGCCGAGCACCAGGCTAGGAAGTCACAAGTATCAATTTTTAAGTCATTGGTTTGACTTGACCGGGAACCAAACTCACAAACTCTGGATCTTCCCCACGTGAGGCCTGTGCTCTACCGATTCGGCCACCGCGCCCGGTTACTTCAAATTTACAATTGTGCATTGGACAGAATATGAAAGTTGCGTCTGATTCTTAAAGCCATTGACATAGTTTGAGAATAGGGAATGAACTGGGATGCCTTTTTGAGGGAGAATTATGAACACCATTATTTATATTATTATGCAATTAAAAAGGCAGAGATAATAAGTTTGGTTGAGCGTGTGGTCACGTGACCTCGCCCATCGATACAGTAGCATAGTTTAGATCAGTGGAGCAGTTACATAAGGGGCTCGGGGTCTGGATTACAAGCAATAGTGAGTTCAACCTTAGCAAATGGTGTGTGGCCAGCAAATAGAAACATAATAAGATTACTGAGTAGGATATTCAATAACCACATTTTTTTGTTTTGGTAAATATGTTTATTCTGCTGAATAAGTCTTTTGTCAGTGCCAAAGCACTGGTCTTCCAGCCATTTTTCAATTCAGGGTTATTTACACAAAAGGTATATAGAATAAGGTGTACAATACCTGTTGAATAGACAATTTGCACCATGTAACACAATGAAATTCTGAAACCCAAAAGTTCCATAACAATATGGTACAGTAGTGTCATATAACCAGATCAATATTAGTCAGATCAATGTGAGTATTTACATAGTATTTAGAATGTAAGCAGAAGTTATCTTCTGTATTCAGTTGGTAAACTTGTAGTAAGTTGTAATGTTCAGTTGCAGTTACAATGAGTTAGGCAAGTGGTATATAAATGTTGGTTAATTCTAGTGTAACTCTAATGTAGCTAATGATGTGAGTTTATGAATTATGTTTTTGGGGTGGGGTTGTTAATAATACACTGGACCATCTGTGACCAGTGAAGCAGTGGGACCAATCCCAGTGCATTTAGGTCTTAAATTTTACATTTTTACCTGGACTGTCTCTGTCATCGTATATGGTTGACTGGAGATAACAGAGGAACAGCAAGTTAGTTAATACAGTAAGCAGACAGTGGGTAAGCATTAGCTAGATGGTTGTATCAGAATAAATACTAGACTATGACAATCAGTAAAGATGGAGGATCATTGTTTGGCTGCATACTAAATAATATTTGCATAACAAGTTATACCTCAGCTAACGCCAATCCAAAAGTTGAGGTACCATTGGAATCTAACCTTCAAAGATTCTATATTTTTACATTATATTTTCTTTGTTTTCATTGTTCCATAGCTATTTCCTCACAAGAAAAGTTGAATTAGTGATAATTAAAATTATCTTCAAGTAAAAATCTCAATTACTTTAATTACATTTTTGGATTTGGTTTTTTGGGCTTTGCGCCTGAGCCCTTCAAATATTTGATTACATTAATCTGCTGCAGCCACATAGGTCTACTTCCAAAGCCTGCTTCACACTACGTGAAAATTTGCCTTCTTTTCGACTATTTACACGTGAGGAATTTGGTTGGAGAGGGTAGGACTAGGAGGACTGCTGTGGTTGAGAACCTGAACATAATCCTCTAGTCCTTCCCATACTCCCTCCCAAACACCCCGCCCTTAGATATTGTCAAGATGTAAAATTCAAACAAACAAACAATCAAACCAGTCGAGTCGTGGACAGTCAGTGAGAGAGAGGTAATCGTGGACTGAAATGCAGGTGCACAGAATGTCTGGCTACCCCTTAGATAAAAGATTCACCCCATACTTCAAGTACAGGGGTGAACAACAATATAGTCTAAAATAGCGTTAGTATGGAAAAAGAAGTTGGTGAAATGGGAGAGAATGCCAAAAGACAAGATGGCGGCCAGAGAACGCCATTGATTTCACTTTTAATATATGTTTTATTATATTTTCCAACTCAAAAGTAGCGGGTAAACATGAAGACATATACGGAGAATAAATGTTGCTTCTTAGATTGTGAAATTAGGCTCTCATAACGACTCAATTGATTAGCCCGATTTTTCGACCGTTTTTATATAAGGCTGGTCTTCACCCGTGTACTAAAAGTACCGGGTGAATCTTTTATCTAGCTACCCCTATGATCTCTTCTTTCTTTCTTTTTTTAGTGATGAATTTATTTAACCTGCTCATAACAGATAAGTGTGTTAACACTTGTTTTCACCTCTAGGCAGCACTAATCCAATTTGATATAAATCTTTTGAATTTTGTCTTAGTAATAATTTAGGGTTTCTTGCTTCTTGTTTATGGCTTCTAATTGTTTGTAGTTTTCAAACAATCCAAAATCCGCCTTTTACTGTGCTTTGGTTAAACATGATTTGTTGTTCTAGGTTACATTATTATTTTTTATAGTTTCATGTACCCTTCTTTTTACCTTCTCTGTGGAACTCTGGCTGCGTCCCGCGCACAACGACCTATCATACTGTGACGTCATAACCACGTGACCCCCCAACACACACATACACCACACACACACGCACACTCCATGGCCACTTGGTTGAATCTATAAACAAAACACACTTTGTCTTAACTGTGTTCAGTGATGTGATAGATACGAAACTTTAGGGACAACCCATCTATCAAAGTTCTTCACAATCCGAAAAAAAATGTTCAGGAGATGGAGAAGGGAGGGAGAAATGGAGGGGGTGGGTGTGGGGGTGGAGGGGGGTAAACATCATTGTTGGATTGCTTTATCAGGCTGTCATCTACAAGGTTTGCCAGTCAGTAAGCGTCCTGATTGGTGGGCGCAGGGTAATGTTATAAACGTCATCATTGGGGGGCAGTACCACGTGACCTCCTTAACTAGGTCACTTCCCTCCATATAAGGAATGGAGGGGCGGGCCTTAGCTTTAATTAACAATAGGTCAGTCTGTCCTGTCCTTGAGAGCGCGGCATTTAAAGCTGCATAATCAGATGAAAGAATATATTGCTTTGAACCAAATAACTTAGTTAAATTGGATGCTACGTATCCCAGTTAGAAACTTATGTATCCAGTACACATTGACTGCAGCTTCATGGTCCTGTTCTATGCTAATATACATTGTCGGTGTTGCTTGCAACATGGGTAATCAAACAAGGCGGAGTCGGATACTTATTCAAACGGCCGCTGGTGCCACCTATAGTCAAACTTTAACATTAAATATGTACATCGACGTCTACCACACCTAGCGGGTCTTTTTGAACTATGCCGAGTAACCACGCAGAACTGGCGGATGTGCATATGTAAATTAGATACGACGTCGGCAGCCAAAATCTGTTACAAAGTTACAAAAACTTGACACAGTAGTGATGTTTCAGGCTGGCTAGCTGCTATATAAAGCAAACAAAACCCAAACTCTGCCACTACAACTTGGCGGCTGATGGTGATAGACATTCTACTCTGCCATCCCGCCCACCCCACAATAAGAGACTAGAACTATAGGGTAAACTTAAAGCATCTCGGGGCCTTCTCTCTCATTATACGCAAGCATGTACGATTGCCAATTTGTTCATCAAAAAAGTCCAATCCGTGTTTGCGTTGTTCAATTATACATTACACATTTAGAGATTATACATTTATATTAGACATTTATACATTATATATATCTACATTAGACATTTAGACATCATACATTTAGACATTATACAATTATATATGGGATATTTAGACATTAGACATTTATACATTACACATTTATTTTGGTAATAATACTAGTTAGTAATAGTTATCTGAAGAAATGTAATCACAACATTGAGTCCTAGGACACAGTGTCCAAGGACAGGAGGCCATGACATGCTTCTATTCGCAAATGCACAACACAGTTTGAAACTGATCGTATATCTCAAGCTAAACAAAAAGTATTTTTCAGAGGAAAGATAGTCTCCTTCAACCACCAGACTCTCTGACTGCAGCTAGACACATCTGTCCAATTAGATAAAAGATTCACCCGGTACTTGTAGTACACGGGTGAAGGACAAGATAGTGTACATACGGGCGAAAATAGGTTTAGTATGGAACATGAAGTAGAAACTGTGGTTCCATGATCAAATGGCTATATATATTGCCACAGATTTGGTGAAATGGGAGAGAATGCAAAAATCCAAGATGGCGGCCATAGAACACCATCGATTTCAATTTTAATTCATATTAAACTAGCTATTTTATTATAATTTTCAAATCAGAGGTAGCGGGTAAATATGAAGATACCTACAAATAATAAATGTTGTTTCTTAGATTGTGAAATTAGGCTGTCATTTCATTAACCTGCTTTTCGACCGTTTTTATATAAGGCTGGTATTCACCCGTGTACTGCGAGTACTGGGTGAATCCTTTATCTAGTGAAAATTGGACTCATTGGTCATGGACAAGTTCGCATCAAATGATGACTTGCTGTCATCATCGCCACCTATGGACAACCAAGAAGACTGCAGTGTGGTACTTCTATTCTATGCAGGAGGTCATGGGTTCGAACCCTAACCGAGTCAAACCAATGACTTACAAAATTGATACTTGTTGTGAGCTAACATTGTACCCAGCATTAATACGATAGGGCTCAGTATTAGGATAATGTGACTGAGTGGGATATCTGGCCATGGTACTGGTGGCCTGGTCTCCCAGTGAGACAGCACTATAAACTCGCCATGAGTGCGCACTGTCACAAGTCGGTACCCATCCTGATATGACCTTAGATGTTGCCAGGACTTGAAACTACAACAAGCAACCGGCATGATACGATCTTAAATGGTGCCAGGACGGAAATCTCTGACAAGCAACCAACTGTACTATAGCTTAAAGGAACTAAATTTGGAAATGTTTGAAATGCAAACATGCAAGATTAATTTCGGCAAGCATGTCAAAACTCTGACACTATAGAATTAAACAGTAACATGTTCTCTTAAATTGACTCAGCATTCCCTTTAATGTAGCAACACATGTTTAATCAATGCACCACTCGCTAATACCCCCATCACACTAAAGTAGTTCTCACTACGTTCTTGAAAATGTTGCTGAACAGTCTCAAACTGTGTGCGAATGGAATGGATGCTGCAGCATCTTTGAATGTTCTTTTTATGAATGGAATGGACAGGCTAGAACAGAATGGTGCTCCAGAACTTGGAGCATGCCCAAAACTTTCTTGCAGCCATGTTCTACCCCGACCACAGCCCGTTTTAGAACATTGTCAGACGTTTTGAGAACTAGTTTGGTGTGATGGGGGTGTAAATTAGATAGGCAGAACTAAATCTAGATAAGTGTTTTGGTCTTAAAAACTTGATGGTTCTATCGGACTATGCAGCGTTAAGAAAATGTGGCACAAGGCTTGCGTCCCTGCATCTTCTGAATGTGTCAGTCCCCATTTGTTTGGCTTTGTCAGGAAGCACCAGATGGTCCTGAAAGATTCATGGAATAATCATAGGAGGTCAGGTCACATATATGTGATCTCTTTAATACCTCCTTACACAACATACAAGGTCTAAAGCTATATCGGCTACAAACTGTGGGGGAAGGAACCTTTAGTCGGCTATCCTGCCATTGACAGATTATTCACTATTCATAAAGATATGAAGGATTCAGGGGCAAGAACCGACAAATCCAATTAAGTTATTTTCTGTTAAATAGAATTTATTGTTGTGATTTCCAGTTAAAGTCAATCAATTTCATATTGAGTAGAGCATTATGCTGTATCCAGGTTTTGCAGGTGTAGCAATACCTCAGGGAGTTTGACGCCCCTGCAGAGTTGTAAACCACTGCCTTGTGGTACAGGTTCTAGACAGAACCGAAGGCTAAGGGAGCAAACCCTAAACAGAAAACCATGTCACTGTGGCAGCATTAAGGGCGGTTGATGTATAGAACTCCCAACATCTCCCGTCCAGCCACTGCAGGGACAAATAGTTTTGCACCTGTCTTGACATGTTCTTGCCGGTGTGAAACCTCTATCTGCTCCCCCAGAGAGTGCCGCTGGTAACTTGCAAAAGCCAGCAGCACTTCAACACTTTTGCCGGCAGCTTTCATGAAATGTTTAAGACTGACTCATGGACGCAACTCTCACAGCAGATAGCTAAATGGAGAGCGGCAGTCAAGTAATGAAAGCAGTCTTTGTCACATCACGACCGACAGCATGATGATGATGAGAGCATTATATAGATATAGAGGAGGTGGCAGCTTCTGCTGAGAGAAATTGGATTTGATTGTTGGAATGATGGCAGCGTCAGCTAAAAAGTGGATGTCAAGATTTCACTTCGGCTTCAATGACATTTGTTGGCAGTTTGCACCCGAACCCTTCATATGATACTAGTACGAAGATAAATAATTAGCTATGTCAAGTGTAATTTCTCAGATGAAAGAGTGATTGAAGGCCAAGAAGGGAGTGTTAGAGTATATTTAAAGAGTTCAGGTGCAAAACCCTGTAAACGCAATTCCAAAAATGATGTTGAAGTAACAGATTTTTACTTGAAGCTAATTTTAATTCTGATTAATTCCACACTTCTTGTGGTGAACTGATAATGGAGCAAGGAACAATAAAAATAGGAATATAAAAAATTTACTGTTTGAGGGTTAGATTCCAATGTTTAACACAATTTTTGTATTTCTGGTTACATGGTTTTGCGCCTGAACTCTTCATATGTTATATGGGTTTAAGGGTTTTGTTGCCATCTAGGATTACCCCTGAGTAGCATTTAAGGGAATAGCCGAAGCCAGCCCTGTTATTGACACACATGTGAATGTGGTCGGAATTGGCCGAGACAAAGTCTCAAATTACAAAGGTATAAATCAGCTCATTTGTTTGTTGTACTCACTTGTGACAGTGCACACTCAGGATAACGTTATAATACACCGGGGAGATATGATAGACTTATACAAGTATTACTGGAGTCTATGCCATATAATGTCACATCAGGTTTGTTCACACCTCAGAGTACACAGCAACACCATCGGCCAGCGGTTTTAGATCTTCAAGGAGAGGCCCAGAATTAAGCTTAAGAAAGATTCATTTTTCTTTTGAGTGACCGATCCAGAGAAGAGTCTGTCAGACCAAGTGGTTGAAAAACCAACAGTAGAAGCATTTGAGAGAATGCTCGATAGATATTGAAGAGGACACCCACAATTATATGACTTCAGGCCTCCGTCAATCTCCATACGTATGCAAAATCATAGGTACTTTTTACACAATGAGCTGCCATTATAGGCCCGATAGAGCTTAGATCAGCCAGAAGAGGGTAAGTTAAGATGTAAGTTAAGCATGGCATGGTATGTAGGTATTGCAGGTATAGCAATACCTCAGGGAGTTTGACGCCCTTGCCCTGCACAGTTGTAAACCACTGCCTTGTGGTACAGGTTCTTGACAGAACCGAAGGCTAAGGGAGCAAACCCTAAACAGAAAACCATGTCACTCTGGCAGCATTAAAGGCAGTTGATGTATGGAACTCCCAACATCTCCTGACCAGCCACTGCAGGGACAAATAGTTTTGCACCTGTCTTGACATGTTCTTGCTGGTGTGAAACCTCTATTTGCTCCCCAAGAGAGTACCGCTGGTAACTTGCAAAAGCCAGCAGCACTTCAACACTTTTTCAGGCAGCTTTCATGAAGTGCTGAAGCTGAGAGACATTAAGAACTCATGGACGCAACTCTAACAGCTGAGAGCTAAATGGAGAGTGGCAGTCAAGTAATGAAAGCAGTCTCTGTCGCATCGCGACCGACAGCATGATGATGATGAAGTTAAGCAAGCCAGTACTTGCCCTACATTATTAATGTTGGGTTCCAAACGAGGTAGTGACAAGTATAGATTGTGTAAACCATGAACCCACAAAGTCCCACATTGAAAGCCAGCCATCACTCTTACCAATCATGGTGTCCTGTCCAGTGACGTCAGATCACTGCCATATGTTGTCTCTTGTTTTGTGTGTGTTTTTTTTTGTTTAAAAGAAAACAAAAGAATTTGGGTCTGACCATTCAAGAGGCAGTGACATGACTAATCAAATATAACTCATTCACAACTATTCTTCAGTATCAGGAAAGTAGCACAAACCCTCCTATAGTACTGTTATACTATATCATTAATAATGCACTTTATGCCATTTGACTGTGGTTCATGACCTGTGCAATGATATTGTTCCCTTCGATGTCTGACGTCGTGCTAAGCATAGCCTCAGTGTGATTAGGTTGTTGTTGTTTTACGCGCTAAGAACATCTAAGGTCATATCAGGACGGGGCCTCAGTGTGAAGATGCTTGACAGATCAGTGTCAACTAGTTAGTCACTTGACTATGTATTCTGAACATGTATAATGGATATAACTGAGCAAAATATTCATGTTCCAGAAATATCAACAGCATTGCACTAGATACATTTAGATGATCATTATTATCTCCTTTATCTTAGCCTGAACTAACTTCTATTTTAAAGAGATAGATCTGGAGATGTTTGAAGTGAAAATATTCCAAATTAATCGTGGCAAGCAAATCAGCAGTAACAGTTTCTATTACATTGACTTTGGATTTCCTTCTGCAAAGCAGCAAATGCTTAGTAAATCCGCTTGTATCTAAGTGGGATATACCTATCGCGACCTTACTATAAAACAGTTCTATCTGCCAAAGTGACCGAATTGGTGTTATGGATGTAAAAATGTGCTATCTACAAAAGGCTATCATGCAGTTACACAACTGTTTCCCAACTGGTATTTTTTCACTGAGATATATCAAAAATAATATTGTTCTATCTGCTTTGCTATCATCCAGTTACACAGCTTCAGTCCTCATTATCTCGAAAGCACCATTTTGTCAGATAGAACCTTTTTATAGTAAGGTCGCAATATTTAGGTTTTCAATTCTATTTGATCTTAAATACGGGCAGGAGGTTATAGACATACATGTACATGTATATGGGTGTGTCTGCTGCTTGAAATGACATCTTGCTTCTGATATGATATCGGACTATGCAACTTTAATATTATTAAAGCTGCATAGTCCGATGGTTTTGAGTTTCTGTCATTTTCTGAGATAAACATATCAGGTTGATTATTATAATCTACTTTGCATTAGCTTGAAGTAATTTTGATTCAAAATGGATAACTTGTGAGATATTTGAAGTGCAAATATGCCAAATTAATTTTGGCAAGCCTGCTAAAACTCTGCAGTAACAGGTTCTCTTAAATTGCCCCAGTATTCCCTTCTATAACTATAAGGCAACAGATGTTTAAGAAACGCATCAGTATCTAAGTTAGATATGTAGAATTAGATGTACATAATTGTTTTGGTCTTGACAATTTGATACTTTCATCGGATTATGCAGTTTTAATTTTACATTTTTTTCCTCTAAGCTGCATAGTCTGGGGAAAGCATCAACTTATCCAAATCAAAACACTTTTATCTAGATTAACTTGGTTCTAGATCTCCACCTCAGATGCTGACGGCAGATAGAACCTTTTTATAGTAAGGTCGCGCTATGTAGAATCAAATCTAGGCGAGTAATTTGGCTTAGAAAAAGATGATGCTTTCATCGGACTATGCAGCTTTTATGATTGTTCAATTCATCATATTATTCTCAGAAAGTGTAAATAGCTGCGATTGTGAATGGTTGGAAAACCAGTGCGTTGACGCTGACATAAGACTGTTCAGAAGAACAAATATCTCCCCCCACCCTCCCGTGAGAAAAAAAAGCATACACATTTCTCCGAGTCATAGTAGGACACTGTCCGCCCTTGGGGTCACGGACTGTGATGAGAGACCGCAGGTTATAGGATGTCATGTCATGAACTAGACTATACTTGGGACAGGTCAGCCTAGTGGTAACAGCATCATTTCCCACGCAGTGGGTCGTGACTTCGATCTCTAGCTGAGTTAAACCAAAGACTTTGATAAGATTCTTGCCACTACCTTATATGGTGTTAGGTAGATACAAGATTCACCCTTATCCAGAGTAGCGGTGAATTGCAACCCTGCTTAAATCGAAGCAAAACTAGTTTCCCTATAAATGAGTGTTGTATGTTGTGGTTCCAGCATGATATGTTTATCTATGTTGGCATAAAGTTGGGAAATTTGTAGAGAATGCAAAACCCAAGATGTCATCTACAGAAAGCGCTGTAAATTTTACATTTATTGCCCAGTAAAGTAATCCCTTAAGGTAGACTACTCCACATTATGCTGCCTACAATGTTCAGCATGAATTAATCAACTATTTACCTCCAAAAAGAGCAGCCTATTATATAAATCTTTTAACCTCGTATTCAGCAGTTAAGATTGCAAAATCATTTTAGCTACTCCCATAGTCCAGCCTTCCAATGTGTTCTTTTTCTATATGGTTGTTGAGCAGCCCTCTCATGGAAACAAGGCTGCAGTTGTAACTAGAAAGAATAGCATAGCATAAGATAGTCCAAACATTGGCCAGTTCAGGGTGAGACAAAATATGATGAGGATAGGTCAAGGACTGTTTGGTTCAGTGTCAGGACAACATGATTAGGATGGAGCAAGCACTGGCTGGCAAAGCGTCGGGAAGGAAGGGAGGGGTATAGATAGAGAGATTTGTTATGTAGATAATACATAATATTAATAAACTACACTCTTCGGTAATGTGTAATTAAACCAACACAAGACAAGTACAGTACAAAGTGGCATTTATTCGTACTATTTCGTTGTTACATTTGAGCCATGAGATGTTTGATTTATTAAGATTTCGAGGATTTCAGGCACGTAGCCCTATGAATGTCAGTTATAGTTGGGTGGGTGGGATGGCAAATCCAAAGGAGAGAACACGTCCTGCCGATCGAAAGGCTCTGGTCAAAGTGTCTATAGAGAAAAATGCGACACATCTCGTTATGAACATTTACAGAAGATGGCGCCACAGTCGGAGCATTTATTATTAAGCAGGACACTATAGATGGCGCCAGCAGTCACCTGGATGTTTAGTATGTACTTTTTCTTGTGGGTTAAATTACCAATGTTGAAATCAACATGGACAATTAAACCAACACAAGACAAGTACAGTACAAAGTGGCATTTATTCGTACTATTTCGTTGTTACATTTGAGCCATGAGATGTTTGATTTATTAAGATTTCGAGGATTTCAGGCATGTAGCCAAAAAGATAGTTGAAGTGCCTGGAAACTGAGAGGATGTTGTATGTTGACACAGGAGCAGGGGTCCAGTGACCAATTGTCTTAGGTCCTACCTTGATGAAGGTTAGAGGCAGAACTATGGAGAGATAAACGCATGGTGTTTAGCGTTAAAGCACCAGGTGCTAAGTGGCCCGCCACGGACAGGGCTAGTCTTATGATTGGATGCACCAGGTGCTGTGAGGCCCCGCCATGGACAGGGCTAGTCTTATGATTGACAGCACAGGGCTGTGAGGCCCACCACGTACAGGGCTAGTCTTATGATTGACAGCACAGGGCTGGGTGGCCTGCCACGGACAGGGCTAGTTTTATGATTGACAGCACAGGGCTGGGGGGCCCGCCATGGACAGGGGCAATGTCATGATTGAAACCCATCCACGAACATGTGGTGGTAAAGAAGACCGGCCGTCATGCCAAGGTGGTGTCCCAGACACGCACCCGCCCCCACGCAGGTGCTGCGCAGAAGGCAACCAGGATTGCTGGAATACGATGTCTCTAGGAGACGGTGAGTTGATTTGGTGTCTTGGATGAGACACGGACATTGATGCCCAGGAGTGTTAGCCTCAGCTCCTCGCGCGACTAAGTGACCAGGAAGGTCACCGGATATCGTGAACAGATTGCTCTGCAGTACCTTATTGTCCATGTACAGCCGGGAGGCCGGTCGCTATGGGTTAAGGGAGGCACTGGTGTGGTATTTGGATAAGCTGGGAAGAGAGGCAAAATAAGCAGTCGAATCCCAGGTTATAATATGTGGTTGTGGGTGACAGTAGTTTGTGATTGGGCCCATACACCTTGCATTGTATGTAAGCCACCCAACCTTCGGCGAGGTCCTCCGATGGTGGATGCTATGTGTTCTGAATTAAAGCTCCTTGATGATATGTTGGAGTTAAAACTAATATTATAGTGCGAAGACTACACCTCAGATGGCCCGAGCATGGCACCAAAAGAGAGTGAGCCTATTGTTGAACGTCATAAGGTACCCTTTACTCAAGGAATTATTTGTGGCTGAATCATGTTTTAGAGCATAGGCCATCTTGATGTAAGAGATCGAGCATGCTGTCATGGCCGCCCGCACATGGCGTGATGTCAGCAGTCTTTTGAGTTAAAACTCCAGATGATATGTTGGAGTCAACGATGGCATTGTTTTGGTGACTGAGTAGCACTACTTGGGAGATGATAACCATTACTAGAGCACATATTTGGTTTGGTCACGAGTAAGATTGACCCATGTCGGAAACCGATGTTCTTAGCAAGAGTAGAGCAGAGCTGGCTGTATGGTTGTAAGGTGCTGTGAGCCTATCTGTCAAACGTCATAACGTACCCCCGTATGAGGGAATTAACCGTGGCCATGTCCACTTGCCTTTCGGCAACTGATTAGGACAAGCCACGCACGACCGTTATTAGTGGGGTCTTGATATTTTTGCGTCTAGACAATGTCTAGACGGTCGCTACCACAGCCGCCAGACAAGATCTGGGTGTAATTCACATGCACTCTGCGTACTGATGACTTTTTTCTGGTGAGTAGGAATCTGGATATGAACATCATCTGTAGATGAATTCAGGTTCCGTGTAGGAGGTTGATATACTCGTGACTTTAGTGTGGCTATGTATACTTAAGCCTGTGTCACTTGGTTCTACGAGTACAAACAACAGCGCACGGGATGATTGTTTAGTTGTATCCGCAACAGTCTATATGATTGTAAGAAGATATGAGCCTATGTCGAAGCATCATAACGCACCCCTGGAGGGTGACATTAACTTGGGCTATGGCCACTTGTCATCAGGTGACTACATAGGACCAACCCAGGCATGAGCTCTTAATGTGCGCCTTAATATGAGTGGAGCTGCAGTTGTTAGAGGAGTGCCATGGTGATAAGGCTTATGGCCTACTAAGTATGTGACCATTGTCCGTATGGATGTAAAAACGACGTGTCAGTTTGTTGTGAGAATAGTTGTAATGAGGCTAAGGTGCGTGCATGGCGTGAGACTGCATCTCATATGGCCCGAGCATGGCACCGAGTATTGAGAGTGAATCTGTTTGACCAGCAGTAGATATCGTCACCCTGTTCTCAATAATATATTGTGTGGATGGTAGTTGTTCGTATCCAGTAGGACCTGAACGGTAGTGTGTCGTGCACAACCGTATGTCAAATGTTGCTACTTGTCTGACTGGAGACTAAGTATGACCAGCCCGAGCACAAGCTCTCTGATGTGCGGCCTTGAATGATATTATAACAGGGCATACCGTGCTGAGTCAAGTATACGGCAGTATGACTGCCTGTGGTATTAAAGAACGCTGGGGACTATTTGTTAAGACCTTGAGAGTGTCTGTATACTTGATATATGTGCCTTGTTGTTATGTGAGCGCCAAGTTGATGATGGCGGCCTCATGGCCCCTCAGGATGGTAGATGAAATCACCTGTTCCCGGGGGAGCACCCATTTGCTCCAGAACGTTCTCGGTGCCTACCTCTGAGGTAGGTCAGCAGTTAGCAAATTTTGGAGAATAAGATTCGAACCCACCGTCAATGGTAATGAACGTCGTCCGTATGGGCGTAATGCAAGTGTATCGCCTTTATCCCATGGCGGAACGCATCTTGTTCCAGAGAGTCCTCGTGGCCTACTTTTGGAGCAGGTCCAAAGTCAATATGTTTGGGACGAATAGGGTTCGAACCCACGGTCAATGGTAAAATCAACACTCAGTCCTTCACAACATCGTCCCCCATGACGGCGGGTGTCGTCAAGGAAGGAGGATCTAATGATGCAAATGTGAACGACAGCGTGTCGATCCAGGAGATCGTCCCCGTGGCATGATGAGCATGCTGCGATGGCCGCCTCCACATTGCTTGATATCACGGATGATCTGAGAATTGATTCGTTGTTGGTATCATCCATCCGTTCTGCAACGTAGCCAGGCCACGGTTAATCCAACGTCCGTAGCGCTTCGTCTCGTATCCATGCGTTGATATATTGGTCTTGAAGGCGAATCATCGAGCATGCTGTCATGGCCGCCTCCACGTGGCATGACGTCAGCATTGCTTCTCTGCAGCCTAGTAACCCTCGACCCACGATGCTCGGCGTTTTTAAACCGATAATCCGAGGATTAATTGCGACCAACATCAGCCATCCGTTCCCACGACGTGGCCAGGCCAGGGTTAAACCGAATCCGTAGTGAATTTGTGTCATGCGTTGATGTGTTAACCGTCAGCCCAGGGCTTGCGCCGATCCTTGGTTGAGCAACACGAGCCGTTATTTTTGTCGTAGATTCAGGTTATAGCCACTGACTTTGACCTACCTTGTCGATTTCTCAGGAATTACGGGTTGTTACTGCTTATTCCTTTTATCTCGATCGTTGAATCTTGTATGCCTGGCTAGCGGCATTTTGTTGAGTATCAAATCCAAAGGAGAGAACACGTCCTGCCGATCGAAAGGCTCTGGTCAAAGTGTCTATAGAGAAAAATGCGACACATCTCGTTATGAAAATTTACAGAAGATGGCGCCACAGTCGGAGCATTTATTATTAAGCAGGACACTATAGATAGCGCCAGCAGTCACCTGGATGTTTAGTATGTAATTTTTCTTGTGGGTTAAATTACCAATGTTGAAATCAACATGGACAATTATCAATGATTGACAATGGCTGCAAGATGGTGCCCCAGCACTGGTTATATACGTTCAGAGGAATAAAGACATGTACAACAACAAAATACCCACAAACATGGTGTTTAGGGTGTTAGCGCATAGTTAACTGAGGTAGCAGCCCTCCTCTGATATGATAACTCATGGTTATTTGATATACCAGCCCTGTTTTGGTGAACCACAGAGTCGTCACATGACAGCCCCCTTTTTCACATCAGTAGAATTCGCAACTTTCTCCTGATTGACGGGAGGGGGTGAAGCAGGTGCTTTAACCACTAGGCCTTCATGTCCTGTCGCACCATCGACTAGATGGAATATCTAAATAAGTTTAAAGCTCAGCTCTCATGAGGAGAGTGATGAGTACGAACCCTGGCCGAGTCAAATGAATGAAATTTTTTTTTATTTTGGTGACAAGTTTTTTATTCTGCCCATAACGTGTAAGCTCCGGTGAGGGTGATTGTTTTCAACGCTGGACAGCTGTGATACTGGATTGGTCTGGTCCCACACTCAGGAGTGTTTACCTGATCTTTCTCGGGCCAACCTTTTGCGGTTTTGGGTGTTAGTAGTTTCTATATTGAAACTTGTTACTACCTAAGGTGGCGGTCATTATTACAACAATAAGGCAATGACTGGTTTGCTGAGCATCAGAATCATAGCCGTGACTTGAGTGGGATATCCTGTCATGGTTCTGACAGCATGGTGTCCCAATAGATCCACACTATTATTGAAGATTTACACTGCCTATCATTGATACATCTGAATAGTCTTGTTTACAACATTAAGCAGTTGGTCGATAGAAAACCTGAGCCTGCACTTTTACCGACCCAATGGATTTTTAACCTTTTTAGACATGGTATGAGAGCAACTGGCCTTTGGTGATGCTGGAAATTATACATGGTGGTCAAAATCCAAATTGGCAGAAGTGCAGGCATGTGAAATCGAACGATCGACCTTCAGATTATAGCCCCGTTCACACATACACATTAAACCGGTTTAACTAAACTGTTTTAACTAATCCAGTTTAAAACGTTGTGTGAACGCATCACAAAATTGGTTTAGCGCTAAGTCATCTCAAACTAGTTTGCTTCATGAAAACCAGTTTGTGAGGTGGATTAGTTTAACCGGTTTAACTAAACCGGTTTAACTCTGTACATGTGAACACAGCTTAAAGAGTCTGACCTAGAAAAAAGTCTGATACTCTAACCACTCCACAACAGAGAAGACCATAAAGTTACCATGAATGTGCAACTGTCATTAGTTGGTACCCATCCTGATATGACCTCAGCTGTTGCTCTGACGCAAATCCCGCAACTAACAAGTCCTGTGCGTAAAACAAGATGGCGTACAAGTGACCGGACCGATGCACATGCAGTGTCGTAATTCCTCGCAGCCTGCGCCAGTTCACGTGGACACAATGGGCACGTGCGACTTGTGCACGTGACTCAGACATTGTTTTCTATTTGCAGGTCCCGGGTGCAAATGATGCGGACGCAGGCCTAGATGGGGGCACAGCCGGAGTGGAGTGCGTGTGGGACTATGTGTGAGTGTGTGTGTGTTGTTTTTTACTGTGGGGAGGAGAGGAGGGGCTTTTATTTCAAAGTTGCTTACATTCTAAATATTATGTAAATACTCACATTGATCTGACTAATATTGATCTAGGTATATGACAATACTGTTACCATATTGCTATGGAACTTTTGGTTTACAGAATTTCATTGTGTTACATGCTGCAAATTGTGTATTTAACAGTTATTGTAGACCTTATTCTATATACCTTTCGTGTAAATAACCCTGAATTGAAAAATGGCTGGAAGACCAGTGCTTCGGCACTGACCAAAGACTTATTCAGCAGAATAAGCATATTTACCACACACACAAAAATAGTCCCATGGTTTTGAGGTTCTGTCATTTTCTGAGATAAATTTATTAAGTTGATCATTATAATCGACCATTCGTTAGTTTGAAGTAACTTTTATGAACAGCATAGGCTTCTTCAGTAACGTATCCTAATAAATTGGCTCCGTACTGCCTTCTATGTAGCGACACATGTTTAATAAGTGCACCAGTATCTAAGGCCGTGTTCACACACAGGCATTAAGTCGCCTCAACTAGTTTGCCTCATCAAAAGCTGTGTTCACACACGCACTTTAAATCGATTCATATAAATCGACTTGCCTAGTTCGACGTACATTTGCTGTGTGAATGCGACGCTGTGTTGATTTAGGGCTGAATCGATTCATATAAATCGGTTCATGGAAACTACCTTCGTGAGGTAGTTTATATGAATCGATTTGGCTTGAGCGCGTCACGCATATGCGCAGTCGAGACCTTAGTTTGTTGACTTTCCGGTCGATCAAAAGCCCATATTATAGAATTTAGTCTATGCAACCGCTAGCTGTGCACAGATATTTTTGTCATCATATATTTTTAGGGTTTCACTGCCCAGCAAAAGTTTTGACCGTTCCAAACCAATATGATTCAGTACATACAGATCTAGGTCGAACCCACTCTCTACTGGCGATGTCGACTAACCGAAAGTTGCGCTGGTTAGTATGGACTTGCTCATGCGCAGATATCGATTTCCGGCTAAAAGTATTGCATGTGTGAACACGACACTAAATCGATTCATATAAATCAACTTATCTAAGTCGACATAAAATTGTGTGTGTGAACACAGCTATAGTCGCCTCACATTCGCCGTGTGGACACTACGCTGAGGCGACTTAAGGTTAAATCGCAAGGTAGGTTATATGAAGCGATCTAACTTAAGTCGGCCCAACTTCCTAATGTGAATGGCATCGCTTTACTTGAAGCTGCTTAAGCACGTCACAGTCGAGACCTGAGTTTGTTGACTTTCCGGTAAATTTGCTTTATGAAACTGCTAGCTGTGCACAGATATTTTTTTCATCATTTATTTTTAGGGTTTCACTGCCCAGCAGAAGTTTTGACCGTTCCAAAACAATACGATTCGGTCGAAACAGATCTAGGTCGAACCCACACTCTCTCGTGCCGACGTCAACTAACCGAAACTGGCACTGGTTAGTATGGACTTGCTCATGCGCAGATATCGATTTCCGCCTTAAACCGCTCCGTGTGTGGACACGACACTAGTTCGCCTCAGCTAGTTTGCCTTATCTAGTTCAGCCTAAACTTGCAGGTGTGAACACGTGTCAAGTTAGATATGTAGAATCAAATCTAGATAATTGTTTCACTGCATGCAGTGGCCGAATCCCAGCCGAATCAAACCAAAGATTTACAAAACTGATCCTGTCTGCTACCTATCCTGGCGATCAGTATAAATAGGAATGGGCAAGGACTGGTTAGCTAACTATCAGAATAATGCGAGTGAGTGGGATATTGGGACATTGTTGCTGGTAGCCCAACATTCCAGTGGGACAGTGTTTTTAAGTTGCATTGAGAGCGCACTGTTACAAGTCAGTACCTATCCTGCTATGACTATGAGCATGACCTTAGTTGTTGCTATGATGTAAAACCCCAACATATTAACAAGCAAAGCAACACACATACACTTGTACACCGGCTACCTGGTCTATGACAGTAGACTTTATTGGTGGAGTGAAAATGTGAGGATTTATCCCAAAAATCTTTATTGTTAGAGTTACCAGAGACCAGATATATTAGGGATAGATATACATATATATCCCTCATATATATATATATATATATACATGAAGAGTTCATGCGTTTTATTTACCTTGGCTACAAATTATATAATTGCAAGCTTTTTAAATTCATGAGTGTCTATTGACACAGAATTGATTGTATGCTCTTACATCATATGTAAAAGCGATGGTTGAATAAAAAACTAAAATTCTCACACCGTGAATATGGCCTATGCTGCTGACACAGCATAAATAAACCACCAATGAATCAATGTTCAGCGTTCAAGTGCAAAACCCTGTAAACGCCAGTCCAAAGATTGAGATAAACATTGGAGTCCGACCTTCAAAAAGTTAATTTTTTACATTCCTATTTTTTTCTTCATTGCTCCATAATCATTTCATGACAAGAAACAGGGAATTATTGAGAATGAATATTATTTTAAGGTGAAAATCTTTTATTTTAATTAAATCTTTGGATTGCCATCTATGGGGTTTTGCGCCTGAAATTTTCATATGTATTATATACAAGTATGCATGTGCCCTATAAGTCACTGTGTGATTATGAACACGAAGGAACTATTCTATTCTATGTATCACATAATACATGCATGTCATATGTAAGCCTCGCCGTAGCTCGGCTATGTTAGTTCCTTATTCTGACACGGTGTCGCCACCTGCAAGTGGGGATGCTGTCCCCTCCAGTCACAACTGTCGGTGGAGTAGTCCTTCGCCAATCACTTATCGCTGATTCTCTAGCCTAGGTAATCATGTACATACAGTCCTACCTGTCTTAATAGGACACAATATTGTCTGTACATGGCAAGAACATTAAAAAATTCTAACATAGGCTACTAACCGTACCAACCAACTGTCTATCTGCTACTGAAATGCAGGCAATCAAAGACCTTATCAGCAGCTACTGTGTGATAAGATAACACCAACACTACATCTGGCCAGCATTGAAAACAAGCCTGGGTACCCGGGCTGATATGCTATGGACAGTATAAATACAGCCTCAATTTTTAAAAAAAACAAAAAACAAAAACAACAACATAGCAGGTATCCTGTCATCGATAGAACAATAGTCCCCGTATCTCTGCGTACAGACCAACGTTGCCCTCACAGACTGGTGTCCGATCATCGGTGCAAGAGTAGTGAATGTTTTCAAAGAACAACCTCTGCATCCAGAATAGGCCTCCTGATGTTCTGACATAACACGTATCCTGTTAGCGGTACAAAAGTAGTCCCTCTCTTCAAAGTGCAACTCTGCGTCCAGACCAAAATTGTACTGACATGACAGGTGTCTTGTCATTGGAGCGACAGTCAAATGACACAATAACAATCCACACATTGAAAAATTGTCACATTTAGACAGTGGTTCGCTGATCACTGGTATCCATGAAGACGGGTGTTATTGTATATGCACAGCAAACATTGCTTATCTCCACAAATGTCGGTATTTCAATGACTTCTTATAATTATTCTACACACTGTATGTTTTATGGATGTAATTCATAGCACATAGTAATTTTGATTCAAAGAAAAATAGACTGTGGCACATGGAAGAGGAGGATTCTAATTAGCTTAAGGGTTATTTCCTAATGCTTGTTTAATTTGCTTTGCATGTCTCTCTTGTTGGTAAATATGTCATAGTTGACTTTTTATGGGTTGAGTAGGACCAGGAGAGAGGATGGACCCCCACACCTACTTTGCAGGAATAATCGCTATGTATCTTAAAGCGGCATAGTCCGATGAAATATAGCATTTTCCAAACCAAACCAATTATCTAGATTTGATTTTACATAGCTAACTTAGATACTGATGCACTTATTAAGCATTTGTTTCTGCGTAGAAGGCAATACTGAGTCAATTTAACAGAACCTGTTACTGCAGAAGTCTATGGTGTCAGAGTTTTGGCAAGCTTGCCAAAACTAATTTTCCATGTTTGCACTCAAAATATCTCAAAAGTTTACCATTTAAAATAAAAGTAACTTTGAACTAATGTAAAGTAGATACGAGTGATCGATCTAATATATTTATCTCACAAAAAATACACAGATTCAAAACGATCGGACGATGCAACTTTAAACTTAGCTTCAGGTAAATCTTTTTTCTAAATGTAAAGTCAATCTTTGGTTTGGCATTTACGAGGTTTACCATTTAAAATAAAAGTAACTTTGAACTAATGTAAAGTAGATACTAGTGATCGATCTAATAGATTTATCTCAGAAAAAATACAGAAATTCAAAACCATCGGACTATGCAACTTTAAGCAAATATTTACTTACTGAAATATTAACTGCATTGGACTGATAAAAGCCTTTGAATATTCGATGTAATGGTCTTAAAGAGGTCACTATCCATGATTGGTTGGATCTCAAATAGTGAAATAACACATTCCGATTGATTGATGATTGATTGTTTGATTGATTGGTGGTTTCTTTACGCCGTGTCGGCAGCATAGGCCATATTCACGGCGAAGCCGCTGTGAAGGGATATGTGTTGATACAAATAAAAAGTAGGAATATATATATAGAGTCACATTACGACAATATTAAAACATAGACATAACTGTGAAGAGCATTGACATTGGGTATATCATCGCATGAATGAAATCTCATATATTGCCATAATCTATTCAAGGGTTATGTGTCCATCAATCAATCAATAGTTCCGTCCTCTAGTCGAGGGTTGGATGCAATGGTTCTCCACTTGTGCTGATGGTGTGCTGTTCTGATAGACTGTGAATAATTCAAGCCTGTCCACTGTGAAATATTTGTAAACCATGATGTTCTTGGTCTCCCTCTCCCTCTGCTGCCATTCACCTTCCCTTCCAACAACGTACGGTATATTGAACTCTGAGCAGAGGGACCAGAGTTGTCTCCATCTCTAAATTTGCTTCCATTAATTACCATTGCTTACTATGGGTAAATACTTGGTAGGTTCCCCTTCCTTTCCAAGGTGAATGGCCACTTATGTGTCCAAATATATATATATATATATATATATATATATATATATGGACACATAACCATTGAATGGATTATACATATATATATATATATATATATATATATATATATATATATATGTGTGTGTGTGATGTATAATGCAATATATATATATTTGATATTTGTAATCTCAGGTTATGCAAGCAAAATGGTCGCAATGAGGTCGCAACCACTGACAACCACTTTGCGCCCACTTTGTAACTACTTGCCACCCTTTTGCGACCACCCTTTGTGTTGTGGTCGCAAGGTTGTCACAAGCAACAGTAGTGTGACTGCGGTATACTTTAATATAATTCTGTGTGTAGCGTCGGCGTGGAAGTAGGTCAGAGGCGGGGCCTGCATGTAACTGATGTGGTCTGTCACAGGTCTCCCTCCTGAGTGGCGTGTGCTCTGACACCAGCGCCATCCAGCGGCATGAATCAAGTCAACTTCAGACTGGTGCCGGCTGTAATGGGCGCCATATGCAAATTTCGGGATATTCACCGGGAAAACAGGTTGGTTGGTTGGTTGTTGGAGTTTTACGTCCTGGCAACATCTAAGGTCATATCAGGATGGGCACCGACTTGTGACAGTGCACACTCATGGCGACTTTATAGTGCCACCTCACTGGGAAATCAGGTTGCTGGCACTATAACCCGATATCCCAATTTATGATTTGTCTTACTTTCTTTCGAAGCATCTTTCATTTATTTTAAATGGCTAACTTTGGAGTGATTTGAAGTGCAAACATACTAAATTAATTTAGGCAAGCATGCAAAAACTCTGACACCAGTATCATATTCTATTAAATTGACCCAGTATTCCCGTCTATGTGGCATGACATGCTTAATAAGTGCATCAATGTCTAACTTTGATATATAGGATCAATTCGAAATAATTGTATTGGTTTTGAGAATTTGATGTTTTTATCTGACTGATCAGCTTTAATATATTAATTTAACAAATATACGACAAAAACTATCTTAAGCGGCAAATTATGCAATCCTATTCATCTGTGGAACATGTTGTTGTCTGTCAAAATATACTTGGGCCACATGTCTACTATTCAGGTAAAAATGAATCCATTCATTGATGCTGTGTATGTTTGTGGTATAGTATAACGTGTCTGTTCTTAGGGGTTGTCCTGATATAACCTTAGATATTGACAGGACGTAAAACTCCAACAACCAACCAACCAGCTCTTAGGGGTCGATGTTTCTGACCCAGTTCGTCTACGGAATTTATTGAAAATGTAATCAATGTTACTAGTATCTCAGTCCACAGTGTGACGTTATCCTAATAATAAAATATCCTTCTGATATCAATTGCTGCGTTGGGGCTACATCAGAAATCGGATATCGTCTGCATGTAATGTTGACCGTTGGAAATAGGTCGTATCAATATCGGGTGGATGACAGCTATTCAATGCTATTTAGTCAAAATAGAAATAATCAAATTGGGTATGCATATTGATATATTGTTAGCGTATGTGTCAAACGGACAGGGCTGCGCTCTATGGAAGATCTTCTGATCAAAAGGAATCTCCAGTGGACTGGACACCTCATGAGGATGTCAGACAGGCTACCAAACCAGATCCTCTACTCTCAACTGTCTTCTGGTTACAGAAAGAGAGGACACCCTTGTTTCCGGTTCAAGGATACCATCAAGATAAACCTGAAGCTGAGAGACATTAAGACTGACTCATGGACATCACTCTCACATCAGAGAGCTAAATGGAGAGCAACAGTCAAGTAATGAAAGCAGTCTTTGTCGCATCACAACCGACAGCATGATGATGATGATGATGATGTGTCGTGGGGGTGATGAAAGTGGGAAATATTGCCCCTAGAGCGGATTTCGAACCCACTTCCTGCCATCCCTGGGCTGGCATGCTAACTATTACACTACCTAGGCTCCCTGATGCTATCACCCTATGCACACAGACATGTATATATTTCTCCTTGCATGAGAGATCAGCGCAGACTACTACATATTTATACATCTCTGAGTAAAGTATTTTAAAACAAATGTAGTGGTCTGCACTGACCTTTCAGGCAAGTAACCACATAGACAGGTAGGTGTGGGTAGTGTGGTGATATCAGGGAGCCTAGGTGGTGTAATCGTTAGCACACTGGCCCGGAATGCAAAGAGATGTGGGTTCGAGTCCCGATCTAGGCGCAATATTTCCCATTTTCATCAACTCCACGACACTGGTTGCCGTGACCATGATCCTGTACAAGCTACGCACTGTATAGTTGTTGAACCTACCCCATGTATGTATGTGTGAGCACGAATACTACGAATATTACGAATACTACGAATACTACGAATACTGCGAATACTACAAATACTACGAATGCTACGAATGCTACGAATGCTACGAATACTAGGAATGCTACGAATGCTACGAATACTGTGAATACTATGAATAGTACGAATGCTACGAATGCTATACATGTTTTAAAATACTACGAATGCTACGAATGCTACGAATGCTACGGATGCTACGGATGCTACGGATGCTACGGATGCTACGGATGCTACGGATGCTACGGATGCTACGGATGCTACGAATGCTACAAATGCTACAAATGCTACAAATGCGACGAATGCTATGAATGCTACGAATGCTACGAACTAGAACAGCTGCAAAACAAACAGACAACTTATAGCATGACCGGCGACAAGGGCTGGACCTCTCGGAGCGAAATAGAGCAGCACCAGATGGGGCCTGCCACCCGCTGCGGTTTAGTTCACCGCTTGGCCACCGTGCTGAGGGAGCCGCCACCGTACAGTCACCACCGGTGGGGAGAGAAATGGTTGCTTAGTTGTTGGGATTTTACGCATTGGCAACATATAACGTCACATCAGGACGGGTATTGACTTATGACAGCGTGCACTTATGGCGACTTTATAGTGCTGCCCCAATGGGAAATCAGGCCACTAGCACCATGACCCGATATCCCACTCAGTCAAATTATCCTGAAACTGAACTAACCAAATAATGCCGAGTGCCCTATCCTAATAATGCCGAGTGCCAAGCTAGGAAGCGACAAGTATAAATTGTTAAGTCGTTGGTTTGACTCGACCAGGGTTCGAACATGTGTGTGTGTGTGTGGGGGGGGGGGGGGGATATCAGCCAGACACCTGCGTGCAGTGAGGCATATAATCTATGCTGCATGTACAGAGCATGTGTTTAGTGCACTTACACTATTTGATATTTGTGGTTCAGAGGTCACTATGCCGCATTCTCTGTGGGAAAGGTCTTACAGAGGATTTCCACCACCACCTCGCCCTCTGGTGACAGAGACTAGAACTAATGTAGTGGGCAGAACTTAAAGTTGCATAGTCCGATGGTTTAGCGTTTTGGTAATTTTTCTGAGATAAATATATTAAAGTGATTGTTATGATCTACCTTATTTCCGGCTGAAGTAACTTTTATTTTAAATGGATAAGTTTTGAGATATTTGAAATTCAATCATGTAAACTTAATTTTGGCAAGCACGCCAAAACTCTGACACCACAGGCTTCAACAGTAACAGGTTCTATCAAACTGTCTCAGTGTTCCCTTCTATGTGGCAATACATGCTTAATATGTGCATCAATATCGAAGTTTGATATGTAGAGTCAAATCTATATAATTATTTTGGTTTTGAAAATGTGATGCTTCATCGGACTGTAAAGTCGACGGCCGGCAGCTGTGGTTGTGTAGGCAGGCTAAATAGGAAATCATGACAGGCAAGTACAGAGAAGGAAGGCAAGAGATAGAGTGTGCAGAAGGAACCAGAAGGAGCTGGCTTAGTTTATTATATATATAGGTTTTAGAATCCAAGATGGCTGTACACACCTGATCAATCCCTCCAATCACCAACAGGCATTATTATTCAACCAATGAACATTCAATATCCTTGTAACCAAGGCATGGCTATGTCTGGCTACAGTGCCCTGTTGTGTCTGGGTGTGCAGTGATCCATAAATAACACTTGGGAGGGAGAGGGGCTATGTGAGGAGAGTTCCAAAGACTCTCTCACATGTCAAGAAGTGGCCCTCTTTTACTATGTATATTAATACAATTTCTATCTTAAATCAGTAATGGATCACCAACACCACATATAGCTTGTATGCCTTTGGTTTTACATACCATTTACCATTGTATAGACTAGTTCAATTTACTATAGACTAGTTCACACCATCCTCCAAGGTCTCAAATATCGGAAAATTTTACAACGTACTCTGGTAGCTTTAAGCTCACTGTGGCGCATGCTCTGTAGAAAAGGTCTTATATAACCCACATGGGACGTCTGGTAGAGTAATATGCCGATAAGGGAAATAATCGGACGGTTAGGCCTATAGAACAAATATACTCGAGTATAAGAGTTGGTGTAAGTTAATGTAAAGTTGCAGAGTCTGATGAAAACAACAAGTTTTCAAAACCAAAACAATTATCTAGATTTGATTCTACATATCTAACTTAGATACTGGTGCACTTATTAAATATTTGTTGCCATATAAAAGAGAATATTTAGTCAGTTTAATCAAATCTGCTACTAGAAAACCCTACGGTGTCTGAGTTTTGGCGGGCTTGCTAAAATTAATTTTGCATGCTTGCGCTTCAAATATCCCAAAAGTTAGTCATTTAAAATAAAAGTTATTACAAAGTAAGCTTTTCCGAACCTTCCAGTGTTTCATCATTTCGGATAAGGTAATATGGACCTCTATGCATACATAAATAAATATATATATCCTTCCTATATATGCATATATATATATATATATATATATTATATATATATATATATACATATATATATATATATATATGTATATATATATATATAATGTATATATAGGGCCTATATATATTTACAGTAAAACCTCTCTAACCGACCACCTCCATAGATCGACCACTCTCTACATCGATCGCTTTATTTGGGTCCCAACAATACAATTTTAAGGATATTTTAACTCCCTAAACCGACCACCTCCCTAATTGGACCACTGAAAGTCGGTCCCATTGTCGGTCGCTTTAGAGAGGTTTTACTGAGTGTATGTATGTATGTATGTATGTATGTATGTATGTGTGTATGTATGTATGTGTGTATGTATGTATGAATGTATGCATGCATGCGTGGATGTATGTATGTATGTGTGTATGTATGTATGTATGTATGTATGTATGTGCATGTATGTATGTGTAAGTATGTGTGTATGTATGTATGTATGAATGTATGCATGCATGTATGTATGTATGTATGAATCTATGCATGTATGTATGTGTGTATGTATGTGTAAGTATGTGTGTATGTATGTATGAATGAATGTATGCATGCATGTATGTATGTATGAATCTATGCATGTATGTATGTATGTGTGTATGTATGTGTGTATGTATGTATGTGTGTATATATGTATGAATGTATGCATGCATCTATGTGTGTAGGTGTGCATGTTTGAGCCGGGTCTCCCCGCCGACGGCCCGGGAGGCCTACTATCCGGCAATGGACAACCCGGAACGGCCGGCCGGTACTGTCCGCCGGGCGACGGCCCGGTCGAGCCGGCCGCCCGGGGTGACCCCGCCGTCGTCAGGCCGTCTCCCGCCCGCACTGCGCCGCCCCCCGCCCCCTAGACGGGCACCCCGTTCTTTTCGTGGTTGACGCATGCGCTGAGTATGATTGCCCGCCGTCACGTGATCAGACACAATATGGAGGCTGCACAACAACATTGCTAGTTATTTTCTAAATGGCATTTATTCATCTGTATCTATAAGTATGTATATTATATGTATGTATATTATATGCACATGTGTATTTAATAGGTATATTATCTATGTATATGAATAAATATAATATATATATTATGTATATGTACCTTATAATATATATATTAAGAGTTCAGGCGCAAAACCCTGTGAATGCCAATGCAAAATTTGAATTAAAATAACAGAGGGTAATAATAATTATCACTAATTCCATGTTTCTTGTGATTAAATAGTTATGGAGCAAAAAACACTAAACTAGGAATTAATAAATGAGCCTTCCAATGTTTATCTCATTTTTTTTAGCAATGGAGTGTGTGTATGCGAATAGCCTGTACGGCTGGCGTGGTAGGTGGCGCTCCCTATCGTGGGTTATGACAGCAGGAATGGCACGACTTCCACCTAGTGAGAACTCATGGTACTAAATCAGACAGCACTGCTCCATTGGTAATAATAGAGGCCTATTACAATATACAACCCCTATATACATATGCATGCATATACACAATATATTTATGCATACATATATACATTTGTGCATATATACATATACTGTATAAGTCCCAATAGAAGCAGGCTACCCAATAGAAGCACACACACCCATTTCAAGATTGAAAGCACACACAAATTTACGATCATATTTAGACTGAATGCACATAAAATAAGACAATCCCAATTTATTTCAGAGACACAACAAAAACAAATCAAAATTTATAATCATATTCAGACTGAATGCACATAAAATAAGACAATCCCACTTTATTTCAGAGGCGTGACAACAACAAATCCAGGAAATTCTTTGACTTTGAATAGATGCGGATCCATGTGTCTGCACTTGTGCAGTGCACATCTAATTCGCTTCACTCGGCACAGAAACAGAAACAGATGTAATTTTGAAAAGGTTTAATCAGAATTAGAAATCATAATTAGAAATCATAGCGGGACCTGGCAAGCAGGCTGTCAAGCGGGAGGCTGGGACCCTTCAGTTCAGTTTCCGACAAGTGTGGATCAGGTGCCGACATGGGCAAAGTCTCAGTAACCAGAAGGCAGGAGACATCAGCGCTCACCCCCCAGAATGAGGGTGGGAGGGTGGGGAAGCGAAGTAGACATAGTGAGGTGCCGAGACAGAGTGGCGTTACAGTGTGAAATACAAAGCGAGGAAAGCAGAGCGAGCTCTAGCCTCGTTCGCAAATTAGACATGTTAGCCTCCGCCAACATGCTCATTGTGACATATACGGTATATGTACAAATGCACATTAAATTTGTTGCGTCACACCCTGCACAGTGGGGTGGGGAGGTACATGCCGGTTCAAGCCCCCCCACCTCCCTTCCCCAGATAATGGGGCGGCGGGAGGGACAGGACACTACAAAGTGTATTACAAGTGATAAAGGGTTTATCACTCTCTGTATTTATAAAAGGGTGAAAATATTAATATGATAATTGCTCAATTGTTCTTTTTTTCTTTGTTTGCTTGTGGTTCTCCATTTCATTTGCCTCTTACCAAGATATGAGCTTACACTGTTACAGTTAGTCTTTGACTAATACATTGCAAGGGTGAAAATTCATGCTGGTTTTATAGTGCTGATCCACTGAACTACCACATCACTGGCAACATAACTTATGGCCCTGTCACACTATGACGTAATGACATCAACGTAGGGAGAAGGTGAAGAACGTTGAACTTCTCGGCGTAGTATGCAAATTTGGGTACAAGTTGAACGTGGATGCAGCATAGTGGACGAGAGCGTAACGTCGGTAAAGCGTAGTGAGACCGTCATTCAACGAGAGAGGACAACGTCACTATGCTCACGGAACGTTATGAACGTTATTCCATCGCCAGAAGAACGTTATGTGACATTACCTACATCATGAGACGTTGAACGTACATTGAATGCACGTTCTCCTGATGTTCTCCTGACGTTCTCCTGATGTTCTGCTGATGTTCCGATTACGCCACGTGGGCATTTGCACTCGGTTTAATGTGGGTCAATGTAGTGGAATGTAGTTGAACGTAGTGAGCAGCATTGGAAAAACATCCGTTTAACGTCATTGACATTGACTGAACGTGAACAGAACGTATGGCGAACATAAACCCTTACCTTCGAGCTACGTCAACATTTTTGAAAATGTCCAAAACCTCGACGTAACTCGATGTAACACGACGTAATGTGACGTAGCTCGACATCAGTCTAATGTCATTATGAAGTCATCATAACGTAATCCAACGTACATCAACGTAATGACGAAAAATCGCCAAGTTAGGCTCACGTTCGCTTGTTACGTCGTAGTGTGACAGGGGTATTAATGTTTCCACTCAGTCAAGTTATCCTGACAATGGGCCAACGAAGGATGAAATCTAAATAAGGGTTTTGGTTTAGATGTTGTTCGTTGTTGTTTTACGATCTAGCAACATCTAAGGTCATATCAGGACGGGGTTTTGGTTTAGAAAGGTTAGTTTTTATCGGGCTGTCCATCCTTCAACTTTTAAGCTCCAACTCAGTAAATTGGATGTTGTTTGTTTGTTGTTGTTTTACGTCCTAGCAACATCAGTAAATTGGAACTTAACTGCCCAACTCCATTACATTGAGACCGGACGCGGTAGCCGAATCGGTAAAGTGCAGGCCTCCCGTGCGGGAGATCGGGAGTTTGATTCCAGGTTGAGTCAAACCAATGACTTACAACATTCATACTTGTCACTTCCTAGCTTGGCGCTCTGCATTAATAGGATAGGGTAAGGACTGGTTAGCTCAGTGTCAGGACAATGTGGCTGAGTGGGATTTTACAGTGGGGCAGCACTATAAATTTGCCATGAGTGTGCAATGTCACAAGTCGGAAGCCCTTCTGATATGACCTTAGATGTTGCCAGGACGTAAAACTCCAAAAACCAACCAACAATTAGACTGAGTATGTCAATGTTATGGTTATACATAATGCTTCTGTGACGTCAGGATTAGTTGTTTTAAGTCCTAGCAACATCTAAGGTCATACCAGGATGGGTACCAACTTGTGACAGTGCACACTCATGGTGACTTTATAGTGCTGCCCCACTGGGAAATCAGGCCACCGGCACAATGACCACATATCCCACTCAGTCACATTATCCTGACACTGAGCTAACCAGTCCATGCCCTATCCTATTAATACCGAACGCCAGGCCAGGAGGCGACAAGTATCAATTTTAAAGTCACTGGTTTGACTGGATCGGGAATAGAACTCCCGACCTTCCGCACGCGAGGCCCGCGCTCTACTGATTTAGGTCACCCGCCGCGATTAGTGACAGTCGCATTTGTACTACTTTCCGCGAAGTCTCGTATTGGCGTGAACAGCTTGTGCGTAGTCCTTCTACATTAGAGTTACACTAGAATTTTCCTAACAAACCAACATTTATATACCGCTTGCTTAACTGCAACTGAACATTAAAACTTACTACAAGTTTACTAACTGAATACAGAAGATAACTTCTGCTTACATTCTAAATACTATGTAAATACTCACATTGATCTGACTAATATTGGTACCCAGCGGCGAGCCGCTGGGATTTAAAAAGACGCAGCGCGGAGGAAGATGCGCCGGGCGCCTGCCGCCCCTGGGAGCGGTCAACCGGCGCGGAGCCGAGCCGGCCGGCGGCGGCGAGGCACGACGGTGCGCAACCGTCCGTGTCGCCATTAAGATAAGGCGGGGGGAGGCAACGGTCCCTCTCTCCCGCCAACGCTCCCAACGGCTCACCATTCACTCAGCAGTGGGCGCGCATCCAGCTCACACGGTCAGAGCTGCTCTGCCCTTAGCGCGTATTTCGCATCTCACGCCATCATGGCGGAGAACGAGTTTGAAGGTTTTGAATTCTTGAGCTGGGCCACCCTGGCCGGACTGAGCAGAAGGACCACGGGCACGATGTCCCAAGAGGACATCACAACGAGGGAGGCGCTGCTCGCCATCGACAAAACCGATTTCGCGGCCCTCGACATCTCACGCGGGCAGCGGGCCCTCCACCGGGCCGCGCTGTGCGACTTGGGGAACGCCAGCTTCGGCACCAGTGGGGGCGCGAGCCCCAGCCGGGGGGAGGACAGTCAGCCCCCCCCCGCCCAGGCGGACCGCACGGCAGCCGACCGGCAGCGGAACACCGACAGGGCGCGGCAGGAGCGCCACGCAATATTGGAGGCGGGCACAGCCTTCGATCAGCTTTGGACTTCCACGGCAGCCGACCGACTCCTCGGCAACACAGGAAGCGACGACGCGGAATCGCCGGAGCGCACCCGCGCGCAAATCGCGCCGGCAATTTGGCCCGCCGGCGCAACGGGATACATCGCGCCCACCACCGCCCCCGCGAACCGCCCCAGTCGGCACGGAGCCGGCCCCGACCCGCGCCACAACCTGACCGTCCGCGCAAAGTCAAGCAAGGCGCTCAGGATAATCGACTACCTCCCGCGCACCGTGCGGGAGCGCATAGCGAAAAAGCGCAAGGAGTACCTGCAGATTGTCGATCCCCCCTCAGGCCTCGTTCAATTCAAAACGGAGGAGGACTCGTGCGCGTGCATGTACCTGACGCAGGGGGAGTGGGGCGCGGCCAACCAGTGCCTCGCAGCCCACCTGCTCCAACTGGGCGACCTGGATCGCATGGACATAGAATACTACATGTCCTACACGGCGAGCATTCACAACTTCGCGGCGCGTTTTGAATGGCAGTCCGTGATCGATTACGATACACAATACCGGGAGGTCCAGGCGGAGAACGGCACGGCCTGGGGGACCGCGGCCACCTACCTCGAGATGCAAATCCTCATCCCCAGGCAGCGCCCCGCCCCTCTGCAAAAGGGACGGAGCGGTCACCCCGGCAGCGCCCATGGAGGGGCGCAGCAACAACACAGGGCAGGACGCGCCGACGCCGCCTCCAGCACGGCGGGCGACAAAACCATATGCCGCCTGTTCGCCAACACGGGAAAGTGCCCCTACTCCCCGTGTAAATTCGAGCACCAGAAGAAGGAATAGGCGGGGTCCGGGGGGGCGCTCATCCCAGAAGCTTGGGAGCGCCTGCTCCCCCCGACACCCCAGCGCGCGCGGAAATCCTGGCCGGGGTGCGCCACGGATTCAGAGTGACCAACACGCACGTGGACGGCCCCCCCTCCCTGCAGCCAAACCACCCTTCGGCGACGCGTCCCGATTTCCGGGAGGCCGTAGAGGCGCAGGTGCGCGCCGAGATGGCGAATGGCCATTACGTCCGGCGCGACGGCCCGGCGCACATCACCAGCGCCCTCGGCGCCATCCCCAAGGAGGGGGGGGGATCCGCCTCATCCACGACGCCTCCCGCCCCAGGGGGGGCGCACTCAATGATTACGCCGAGGGGACCGGATACAGCTGCTCAACCGTTGAGCAGGCGGCCGCCCTCCTCCGGCCGGGCGCCTACATGGGAAAGGTGGACCTGGCCAGCGCGTACCGCAGCGTACGCATACACCCCCACGACTACGCGTACGCGGGCCTGCAATGGACATTCACGGGCGACCCCGCCCCCACATATCTACACGACACACGGCTAATGTTTGGCGCGCGATTGAGTGCTATCGTATTCAACCAGCTCACGCAGGCAGCGCTGGGTGTCATGCGCGCTCGGGGCTGGGGCGACCATATACTGGTCTACTGCGACGATTTCTTCGTCACCCACCCCAACCGCGGCGAGTGCCGCCGCCTCATGGGGGAGCTGATGGCCCTCCTCCGCGAGTTGGGATTCGCGATTAACTACGGCAAGCTAGTAGGTGCCAGCACCTGCATAACTTTCCTCGGGGTGGAGATCAACACAGTGAACTTCACCCTAGGCCTCCCCCGCGTTAAGCTTCAGGCCCTCATAGCCGAGGCCGAGGGGGCGGCCGCGCGCCGCAGCCTCTCCAAGCGGGAGCTTCAATCCATCTGCGGGAAGCTGAACTGGCCCGCCCAGGTCATATATGGGGGGCGCACGCATTTGCGCCGTCTACTCGACCTCATGGGCGCGCTCTGCCGCCCCTCCCACCGCGCCAGGGTTACCGCCTCGGTGCGCGAGGACCTAGCCTGGTGGATCTTATTCGCCAACAACCACAACGGGCGCACCCCCATACTCGACCCAGCCCCCGCCACGCCCATCTCCACGGACGCCTGCCTGGATGGGGCGGGGGGCTACCACAACGGCGCCTGGTTCGCGCTCGCTTTCGCCGACTGGCCCGGCACCCAGCACCTCTCCATTAACTATAAAGAGGTCCTCAGCCTGGTGCCCGCAGCGCACCTCTGGGCGCACGCCTGGGCCAACAAAAAAGTGTACGTACACACGGACAACCAGGCCGCCGCCGCCATCATCAATCGGGGCACCGCGAAAGACCCCACGGTTATGGCCTACCTCCGGCAGGTCTACTACATGTCCGCGACACACAATTTCAAATTGCGCGCACTATACTACCCGGGCATCTGCAACGTCGTGGCAGACGCGGCTAGCCGCCTCGTGCTCCGCGGGGGAGCGGAGCGGCTCCAAGCGGCACTGGCGCACACCATGACCGACCCCCGGGCCGCACCCCCCCCGGGCCCGCCCGGGGCCACATTCGGCTCCTGGCTCGCGCCCCGATAGGATGGACCGCGCGGCTCTGGACCGGGAAGTGGCCATATACCAGCAGGCCGCGTACGCGCCAAACACACAGCGAGCATACGCCACCCACAGGCGTGCCTACCTACGCTTCTGCGCGGCCATGGGCTCACCGCCCATCCCCGCCTCCTCGGCGCTCCTCTGCCGCTACGCGGCCCACCTGGCGCGCCGCATGTGCTACACCTGCGCGTTATTCAACGCGGGAATCCCGGAAGCGCAGATCCGCGAGCTGGGCGGCTGGTCATCGACCGCCTACACCGCCTACATCATCGCCGACACCGCGGGCATTCAGCGCACCACCGGCGCCCTGGCGGCATCAATGCCGCGCGCATAAACTTTCCGCGCGGCTTGATTATTAGCGCGCACACGCACCCTACCCCTCCAGCCAGCTGGGACTTGGGACGCTGAGCGCGCGGGGGGAGGGCACGCCGCCACGGCGGGCCGGCGGCCACCCTCTTCCCCCCGGCAGGTACGGGTTCAATGCCCCGATACCCGGTTACCTATTGGAATTAAAACTGCAGCCGCGAATTTGCGGTCTAACCATAGTACTTTAACGGCCGCGCAATTTGTTTACTCCACCATTTCTCTGACTTTATCTCACCGCGCAATTTGCTTGGTTGCATTGTTACGCTTGTGATTTAATCCATCGTCTCGCTTCTGCGCATTGGGCAGCGCGCGCCTGCTGCACAGGTTTGATATTTTGCTTTAATTTCATCCTGTAGTCAGACTTTAATAAAAAGTCTTTTAATCCCTCCGAGCGTCCTGTGTTCTTTTTAAGTACCCAGCGGCGAGCCGCTGGGATTTAAAAAGACGTAGCGCGGAGGAAGATGCGCCGGGCGCCTGCCGCCCCTGGGAGCGGTCAACCGGCGCGGAGCCGGGCCGGCCGGCGGCGGCGAGGCACGACGGTGCGCAACCGTCCGTGTCGCCATTAAGATAAGGCGGGGGGAGGCAACGGTCCCTCTCTCCCGCCAACGCTCCCAACGGCTCACCATTCACTCAGCAGTGGGCGCGCATCCAGCTCACACGGTCAGAGCTGCTCTGCCCTTAGCGCGTATTTCGCATCTCACGCCATCATGGCGGAGAACGAGTTTGACCTCTCCCACCCATCCCTCATGACATAGGGGGGGGGCGGGACGCTGAGCGCGCGGGGGGAGGGCACGCCGCCCACCGGCGGGCCGGCGCGCCACCCTCTTCCCCCGGCAGGTAACGGGTTCAATGCCCACGATTACCTTTTACCTATTGAATTAACATGGCCGCGCAATTTGCGGTCTACACCAGTGACTTTAACTGGCCGCGCAATTTGTTTACACCACCATTTCTCTGACTTTATCTCACCGCGCAATTTGCTTGCATTGCATTGTTACTGCTTGTGATTTAATCCATTGTCTCGCTCTGCGCCCATTGGGCAGCGCGCGCCTGCTGCACAGGTTTGATATTTTGCTTTAATTTCATCCTGTAGTCAGACTTTAATAAAAAGTCTTTTAATCCCTCCGAGCGTCCTGTGTTCTTTTTAAATCTAGTTATATGACACTACTTTTACCATATTGTTATGGAACATTTGGGTTTCAGAATATCATTGCGTTACCTGGTTACATGGTGCACATTGTGTATTCAACAGGTATTGTACACCTTATTCTATATACCTTTTGTGTAAATAACCCTGAATTGAAAAATGGCTGGAAGACCAGTGCTTCGGCACTGACAAAATACTTATTCAGCAGAATAAACATATTTACCACCAAAAAAAAAAAAAAAAATAAAAATAGCACTTGACCCATGAGACCATACACGTTTCCGGTATATCTCACTGAGAAAGCCTGCCCAACTATGTAGAGCTCTATTCCTTGCCCCGTGTCACGCTCTCAACTGAGAAGGATCATTTACGACTGCATAAGTGTAATAGTGACAGCTGGGCCACAAAGGCCCTACATAAATCTGCCTTTTAAAAAGATGGTTGTTTCAAGATATATACAGTAAAACCTCTCTAAATCAACATACCATGGGACCGACTTTAAGTGGTCCATTTACGGAGGTGGTCGGATTAGGGAGATATAATATCATTCTTCTTCTTCTTCTTCTTCGTCCGTTGAGGCGTCAGCACCCACCCACACAAACACCTCCTCAGCTGTGTCAAAAACTGTCACCTACTGCCCAACTTTGGGCATAGGCCACAAACAAGGGCTCTCCAGTTTTCCCGGTCCTGGGCCTTGAGTTTCTTGTTCGTGATTCTGTAACATTGTGGAAATGTCGAAAACTCTGGATGACCTCTAAGTAAAGTATATGTTGTCACGTGACTGCCCTTTTAACACCCAGACCCGCATGCTATCACCGGAGGCGATGGCCAAATCGGTAGAGCGCAGGCCTCCAGTGCAGAAAGTTCTGAGTTCAATTCCTGGTCGAGTCAAATCAACGACTTTCAAAATTTAGACTTGTTGCTTCCTAGTTAGGTGGTCGGTGGTTGGCTCGGTGTCAGGATAATGTCAGTGAGTGGGATATGAGGTCATGATAATGGCAGCCTGATTTCCCAGTTGGGCAGCATTATAAAGTTGTCATGAGTGCGCGCTGCCACAAGTCGGTACCCGTCTGAATATGGCCTAAAGGCAGCATTCCTTACACGTGGTATGCGGCATGCGGCATGTGAATGCGAATGCGGCAAAAAATGGAAATGCATGTAAGTGTATGGGGGTGCCTCCATGCCTCCGAATGCGAATGCGAATGCGAATGCGAATGCGAATGTGAGTGCAAATGCAAATGCAAATGCAAATGCAAATGCGGCAACTGAATCGGTCCCTGTAGCCATCGGTCTGGCATCGAATGCGAATGCTGCTGCATTTGCCATAGAAACCAATACTGTTCCTTCACAAATTAGGATGAAAAACCCCAACGAAGGTTGCGAGGGACGCCGCATATACAACATTCGCATGCCGCATGCCGCATGCCATATACCGCGTGTAAGGAATCCTAGCTTTAGATCTTGCCAGGATGTAAGGCTCCAACAACTAACCAACCAACTGACCAATCTCCTTTCTTCGGCCACAATGGCGGGCAGCGTGGGTACTTAAAGTTGCATAGTCCGATGGTTTTGCGATTTTGTCATTTTTCTGAGATAAATATATTAAATTGATCATTATAATCTACCTTATTTCAGGTTAAAGTAACTTTGATTTTAAATGGATAAGTTGTGAGATATTTGAAATTCAAACATGAAAACTTAGTTTTGACAAGCACGCCAAAACTCTGACACCATAGGCTTCAAAAGTAAGAGGTTCTATCAAATTGTCTCAGTGTTCCCTTCTATGTGGCAACACATGTTTAATATGTGCATCAATATCTAAGTTAGATATGTAGAGTCAAATCTATATAATTATTTTGGTTTTGAAAATTTGATGCTTCATCGGACTATGCAGCTTTAAATGAGAGACGGGCCCACTGACAGAGCAACGCTGTGCAGGACAATGACGAATCAAAGGGACCGTGAACAACCAAAACAAGCCATAAACATAAAGCAGCCATAAATGTGACCGGACGCCCTGTCTAAATCAGGTAGAGCGCAGGCTTCCCATTTGGAAGGTTGAGAGTTTGAATCCTGGTCGAGTCAAACCAATGACTTACAAAATTGATAGTTGTCGCTGCCTAGCCTGGCACTCATTATTAATAGGATATGGCAAGAACTGCTTTGAATAGGATCAGGGTTATGTGACTGAATTGGATATCGGGTCATGGTGTTGGCAGCCTGGTTTCCCAGCGGGGCAGCAATGTAAAGTCACCATGAGTGTGCACTGTTACAAGTCGGTATCTGTCCTGATATTACCTTAGACGGATGGTTGGTTGTTGGAGTTTTACGTCCTGGCAACATCTATGATCATATCCGGATGGGTACTGACTTGTGACAGTGTGCACTCATAGCAACTTTATAGTGCTGCATCACTGGGAAATCAGGTCACCAGCACCATGACCCAATATCCCACTCAGTCACATTATCCTGACACTGAGCTAATCAGTCCTTGCTCTATCCTATTAATGCCGAGCGCCCAGCAAGTGACAAGTATCAATTTTATCAATGTCATTGGTTTGATTCGACCAGGAACTGAACTCCTGATCTCCCGCACGAGAGGCCCGCTATCTACATATTCGGCCACCAGGCGCGGTATGAGATTATGACCTTAGATGTTGCTAGGATGTAAAACCCCAAACACACAATCAAAACCACCCTACCTTTCCGAGGAGTACTTACTGACAAGCTTGCACACAAAGGGCGACAGGCATCCGTTATGTACGCTGACCTGACTGCAGAACCAGGACCATTATCATAGAGTAGTTGTTAGCTAAGTAGTTGTCAGCGCTGCGTGACCATGGTGACTTGGGCATTAGTCACACCCCCGTGTGTGCCCGCCAGGGTGTGAAGCCAATTATGTGCCTCATTGCATTAGGGCATTACCCGACCACAGGTGACAGTCAGTGCGACGAGACCAACGCGGACAACTAAAGGAACGGTTAGACGTGTTGAAATGTATCAACATTAATCAGTATTTAGACGTATTGAAATGTATCAACATTAACCAGTATTTAGATGTCTTAAAATGTATCAACCTTAATCAGTGCTTAGACGTGTTGACATGTATCAACATTAATCAGTATTTAGATGTATTGAAATGTATCAGCATTAATCAGTATTTAGACATGTTGAAATGTATCAACATTAATCAGTGATTAGACATGGTGAAATGTATCAACATTAATCAGTATTTAGACGCGTTGAAATGTATCAACATTAATCAGTATTTAGACGTATTGAAATGTATCAACATTAATCAGTATTTAGACATGTTGAAATGTATCAACATTAACCAGTATTTAGCTGTGTTGAAATGTATCAACATTAATCAGTGTTTCGACATGTTGAAATGTATCAACATTAATCATTGTTTAGCCATGTTGAAATGTATCAACCTTAATCAGTATTTAGATGTGTTGAAATGTATCAGCATTAATCAGTATTTAGATGTCTTGAAATGTATCAACATAAATCAGTATTTACTAGCCATGTTGAAATGTATCAACATTAATCATTGTTTAGACATGTTGAAATGTATCAACATTAATCAGTATTTAGACATGTTGAAATGTATCAACATTAATCAGTATTTAGATGTGTCGAAATGTATCAACATTAATCAGTATTTGGACGGGTTTAAATGTATCAATATTAATCAGTATTACTATTAGTTTAAAGTTGCCTAATCCGATGGTTTTCAATTTCCAACATTTTCTGAGAAAAATACATTAAGTTGATCGTTATAATGTACCTTACTTTAGCTTGAAGTAACTATTATTTTATTTTATTAACTTTTGAGATATTTGAAGAACAAGCATGCCAAATTAATTCTGGCAATCTTGGCAAAACTCTGACATCATAGCCTTCTGCAGTAACATGTTCTATTAAATTGCATCAGTTTTCCCTTCTATATGGCAACAACTGTTTAATAAGTGCACCAGTATTAAGGTTAGATTTGTAGAATCAAATCTACATAATTGTTTTGGTTTTGAAAATTTGATGTTTTCATCAGACTATGCGGTTTTAAGGGGGGGGGGGGTAATATTGTCTTTCAGATGAGAATCTGAGGGTTGGTAATCACGGTGCAATGGATACTAATTAGGTATTTAGTTAGTGTGTTTGTTATTTAGTTAATTAGTTAGATAATTAGGTATTTAGTTATTTAATTACTTAGTTTGTTAACTATTTAGTTTTTCGTCAGATAATTGGTTAGTTACTTACTCAGTTAATTAGATATTTGATTATGTATTTAAGTATTTAGTTAAGTAGTTATTTAGCTTTAATTGTAGTTAGTTAGTTCACACATTAATTAGGTAATTAGGTATTTATTCATTGATTTATTTAATGGATCACTTATTTAGTTAGTTTTGGTTATTTAGTTAGTTTGGTAATTAGTTAGTCAATTATGTATTTAGTTAGTTATTTAGTAATTATTAATGTATCTATTTTGTTATTTAGTCATATGTTTAATTACTTGTGTAGTTATTTAGTGGGTTAATTGTAATTCGTGCTTTGATTAGTTTGTTATATAATTAGTTAATTCGGTATTTAATTATGTATTTAATTATTTAGTTACCTGGTGAATTATTTCCTAATTAGTTACTTACTTAGTTAATTACTTTCTTGATTAGATATGTATCTTCGTAATTAGTTGTGTACTTAGTTATTTATTTCCTTAGTTAATTTGTGAGGCATTTAGTTAATTAGCTAGGTAATTGATTAGTTAAGTGATTTGTTATTTAGTTAATTCCATAGTAATTAAATTAGTAAGTGATGTTTGTTTAGTTTGTTATATAATTAGTTAATTCGGTATTTAATTATGTATTTAATTATTTAGTTACCTGGTGAATTATTTCCTAATTAGTTACTTACTTAGTTAATTACTTTCTTGATTAGATATGTATCTTTGTAATTAGTTGTGTACTTCGTTATTTATTTCCTTTGTTAATTTGTGAGGCATTTAGTTAATTAGCTAGGTAATTGATTAGTTAAGTGATTTGTTATTTAGTTAATTCCATAGTAATTAAATTAGTAAGTGATGTTTGTTTGCACATTCCTTGCAGTTGTCATGTGTAATGGCCCTGTCACACTACGACGTGACTACGTCAGCGTAGGCAGAACGTGAAAATAATTATATTACGTCGACGTTATGGGCGTAATATGCAAATTGTGGACGTGAGCGTAACGTGACAGTAACGTCGGTGTACGTCGTGACCTTAGATGCGCAACACAGAGGTCGCCGCGCCAGGCGATAGCCCAGGACTAATGACCTTGTCGGCCTCGTTAAGATAAGCCGGGGGGGGAGAAAACCCGACCCACATTGCCGGGGTCGGCGAAAGGAAAACGCGCCGCGAGGATAAGCGGCGAAAGGAAAACGAATTCCAGTTTCTAGACTGGGCCACCCTAGCGGGGCTCAGCAGAAAAACTACCGGCGTAATGGCACAGGAGGACGTGACCACCATCGCCGCACTTCGCGCGGTGGACAAGTCGGACTTCGCGGCCCTAGACATATCGCGCGGCCAGCGCGCCCTCCTCCGAGTAGCGCTCAGCGCGATCGGCAACGAGGATTTCAGGCCTAGCGCCCCCTCAAGCCCGGGGGAGGACAGCCAGCCCACCCCTGGCCAAACCGACCGAGCGGCAGCCGACATCAGCCAAGAGAAGGCCAGGCAGGAGCGCCACGCTATATTGGAGGCGGGGGTGGCGTTCGACCAACTGTGGTCATCAACAGCAGCCAGCAAGGTACTGGGGCGGGCAAGGGGCGAGACAGTCGAGACGCCCGAGCGAACCCTCCCCTCGGGCGCAGTCGGCTACATACCGCCTCCCCCACCCCCCACGGACCAGCCGAGCCGACACGGCGCCGGCCCGGACCCTCGCCATAGCCTCACCATACGAGCTAAGTCCAACAAAGCGCTCCGTATCATAGACTATCTGCCGCGCACGGTGCGCGACAGGATCGCAAAAAAAGAGAAAAGAGTATCTGCAGGTGCTGGACCCCCCCACGGGGCAAGTGCACTTCAAAACCGAGGAGGACAGTTGCGCCTGTGTTTACCTCACACAGGGCGAGTGGGGCGCCGCAAACCAGTGTTTATTCGCGCACCTCCTGCAGCTTGGCCAGGTACAAAGGGAGGACGTGGAATACTACCTCGCATACACCGCGAGCATTCACAACCTGGCGGCAAAATTTGAGTGGCAGTCGGTGATCGAGTATGACACTCAGTACCGGGAGGTGCAGGCCGAGCACGGCTCTGCCTGGGGCACGGCGGCGACCTACCTGGAGATGCAGCTTTTGGTCCCCAGGCAGCGCCCCCCCCCCCATGCAAAAAGGGCGCGGAACCCAGGGCACCCCCGGCGCCGGCCACCACTACGCCAGGGGAGGGCGCTCAGACGCAGCAGGCACCGCCGCCGCCGACAAAACAATATGCAGGCTGTTCGCCAACACGGAGAAGTGCCCATACTCCCCCTGCAAATATGAGCACGTCAAGAAGGAATAGGGCTGTCTGGGGGGCGCCCTCCTCCCGGACGCCTGGGAGAGGCTGCTCCCCCCCGACACCCCGGACCGCGCGCACATCATCGCCGGGGTGCGGGGGGGTTTCCGCGTCACCAGTGCGCCCGTGACGGGCGGGCCCTCCCGACAGCCCAACCACCCTTCGGCCACGCGCCCGGAGGCGCGGGACGCGGTGGAAACGCAAATACGGCTGGAGATCAGCAACGGCCGCTACATAATCCGCAACAGCCCCGCGCACATCACGAGTGCTCTGGGTGCTATACCCAAGGAAGGGGGCGGGATCCGTCTGATCCACGACGCCTCCCGCCCGCACGGCAGCGCCCTTAACGACTACGCGGAAGGCAACGGCTACAGCTGCTCCACCGTGGAGGAGGCCGCTGCCCTCCTCCAACGCAGCGGATACATGGGAAAGATAGACCTGGCCAGCGCCTACCGCAGTGTCAAAATCCACCCCGCAGATTATCCCTATGCAGGGTTACAGTGGACCTTTGCGGGGGACAGCTCCCCCACATACCTCCAAGATACACGACTGATGTTCGGCGCGCGGTTGAGCGCTATAACGTTCAACCAGCTCACGCAGGCGGTTGTCAGTATCATGCGCGCGCGGGGGTGGGGTGACCATGTGTTGGCCTATTGCGACGATTTTTTCGTCACCCACCCTCACCGCGACGGCTGTCGTCGCCTCATGGGCGAACTCATGGCTCTCCTGCGCGAGCTGGGGTTCGCCATCAATTACAACAAAATTGTCGGGCCAAGCACAGCCATCACTTTCCTAGGTGTGGCCATAGACACGGTCACGTTCACCCTCGGGCTACCGCCCGAAAAACTCAGCGCACTCATAGCTGAGGCCGAATCAGCCGCGCAGCGCCGCAGTCTCACAAAAAAAGAGATCCAGTCGATATGCGGAAAATTAGGCTGGGCCGCCCAGGTAATATACGGGGGGCGCACCCACCTGCGCAGGTTACTGGATGTGATGGGCGCCCTCGTGCGCCCCTCCCACCGCGCCCGTGTCACCCCCGCCATGCGCGAGGATCTCCGGTGGTGGTGCCTTTTCGCCCGCCAGCACAACGGGCGCACCCCCATCCTGGAGGCCTCCCCCGCCACCCCCATCTCAACCGACGCGTGCCTGGATGGTGCTGGCGGTTACCACAATGGCGACTGGTTTGCGGTCGCGTTCAGCGACTGGCCCGGCACAGAGGCCTTATCTATAAACTATAAAGAGGTATTGAGCCTCTTGCCAGCTGCGCACCTCTGGGCGCACACCTGGGCGCACAAACGCGTCTATGTGCATACCGACAACCAGGCAGCCGCGGCCATCATAAACCGCGGCACCGCAAAGGACCCCCTCACCATGGGGTACCTCAGACAGATTTACTACATGTCGGTAACTTACAATTTCAAAATCCGCGCCTTGTACTACCCCGGGGTGCGCAATGTGGTGGCCGACGCGGCCAGCCGGCTCATGCTCCCCGGGGGGCCCGAGCGCCTGCGCGCGGCCCTGGGCCGCACCATCACAGACGGCCGCCGGGCCCCCCCACCGGGACCCCCCCGCGCCCCATTCGGTGCCAACCACTCCCCGCGCTAGCATGGACGTCGCCACTCTCGACCGGGAGGTGGCGCAATACCAGGAATCTGCGCACGCCCCCAACACCCGCAGGGCATACAGATCGCATAGGGCCGCATACTTGCGATTCTGCGCGTGGCTGGGCGCCCCCCCGGCCCCCGCCACTTCCACCCTCCTCTGCCGTTACGCCGCCCACCTGGCGCGGCGACTATGCTATGCCTCCGTGTGGCAATACCTCAACATCGTGAGAATAATTCACCAGGAGAGGGGCCTCCCTAACCCACTCCAGGGCGACCACCCCCTAACCATGACGCTCCGCGGCATACGCCGCGAACGCGGGAGCGCGGTGCGCCGGAAGGCGCCCATCACACCGGATATGCTCCACGCCATACTGCGCAGCATCGACACTACGGACCCCGCCCATGCGGCCGCCTGGGCAGCAGCTTTAGCCATGTTCTATGGCCTCTTAAGGAGATCAAACCTCATCCCCACCACCGTGGGGTCCTTTGACGCGTCACGGCACCTGCGCCGATCCGACGCGCGCTTTTCGCGCACCGGGGTTGGGTTAACCATCCGTTGGTCCAAAACCAACCAGTATCGCGGCCCCGCGTGTATCATCACCCTGCCGCGCATGCCCGCACACCCCCTCTGCCCCACGCAAGCCCTGTTCAATGCATGCGCCCTCACGCCTTTGGCCCCCCCCCGCGGGGCCGCTGCTCTGGCGGGGGAGGACCCCCCTGACCGCCGCCAGTTTCTGGGCGATCATCCGCGGCGCGCTCCAGCGAGCGGGACATGTCACCGCGGACTACGGATCCCACAGCTTCCGGCGCGGCGGATCCTGCGCCCTCTTCAACGCGGGCGCGCCGGGAGCAACCATCCGCGAGCTCGGCGGCTGGGTCTCCAACGCCTACACAGCCTACGTCATCGCGGACACCGCGGGAATCGCGCGCACCACCAGCGCGCTGGGCGCGGCTTTGCCTCGCTCCTAAAAGGAAACGCCGGGCGCACCACGCCACTACCACTACTGCCTGCTGGGACTTGGGACACTGGGCGCGCGAGGGGGGGGGAGGGCACGCCGCCCGCCACACAGCGGGCCGGCTGCGGCCGCTCCCCGCAGGTACCGGGTTCAACACCCAGCATATTGACTTAGTCATTGGAAAATGAACTTACACATCTTTACATATTATTATTACTTATCTTAGCGCCCCTTACGCCCATTGGGGCAGCGCGCGCGCGCATGTGCGCATCAGGGTGATTTACTCATTAACATTGTGCATTTGTTGTTTGTAATATAATTAACCTTAGTGACTTTAATAAAAAGTCATTTACTTATGCCTCCCCCCTGTGTCGCGTCATTAACTGTAAACGTGACAACGTTAGGGGGGAGGGGTAATGGCGACGTGACCGGGGCGATATAGTGTAACGTGAGCACATATAACGACGCTCGTTGTAACGTGACAACGTTAGGGGGGAGGGGTAATTGGCGACGTGACCGGGCGTTAGTGTAACGTGAGCATAACGTCGCCGTAACGGGTGCGACGTGGACGTAACGTGACCGTAACGCCACCGTAACGTGACCGTAACGTGACCGTAACGTGACCGTAACGTGACCGTAAGGTGACCGTAACCGTGACCGTAACGTGACCGTAACGTGACCGTAACGTGACCGTAACGTGACCGTAACGTGACCGTAACGTGACCGTAACGTGACCGTAACGTGCAAAACGCTGCCCACACGTTGCTCCCACCCGGGCCGTCGGTCTGATGTGACATAACGTGACTCTAACGTCATTTACGCTGCTATAACGATCGCGGAACGTCTACCTAACGTCATTGTCACGTCATCCCGACGTAACGGCTTCACGTCGAGATACGTCGAAAGTTTTGAACAGGTTCAAAACCTCGACGCGCGCCGACGTAACACGACGTAACATGACGTAGCTCGACGTCACTCTAACGTCATTATGATGTCATCATAACGTAACCCAACGTACGGCAACGTAATGACGAAAAATCATCACGTTAGGCTCACGTTGGCTCGTTACGTCGTAGTGTGACAGGGGTATAAAGCCTGATGAAAACATCAACCTTTCTAAACCAAAGTGTTTATCTAAATCTGATTGTACATATCCAACTTAGATACTGATGCCCTACTTACGTAAGCTTTATTTGTTGCAGAGAAGGGAATAAATACTATGTTAATCACCACCACAAAAACCACCACTGAACACCATCATCACCACCTGATAGCCTATGTCGTCAAAGTCGTGATGAGCACATGAACAAGCACACCAATATAAATGTAACATGTCTGTACGTGGACTGTTGCCGAAGTTTGTCATTTTAAACGAAAGCTTCTTCAAAATAAAATAAGGTATATTATAATTAAAACAATGCTAAGCCCGACAGACCTTGGGGATTTATTATCTTCTTCCTTTTATTGTTACAATCAACGTTCAATGTCATGGTTTCAATGCTCACAGAAATTGACCCCACCGAGCATAACAGTATGGGTGGGTGCGATGGCTTAAAAACCCAAGGCTTAGTAGTATATGTTGATCGAACCGCAGTCAAGACGAAAGTGAATCAAAGGCGGCTAGTTCATTATCGTCAAATTCTTAAGCTAGGCGGTGGCGACCCCTGGTGGTGGGTTAATCTATAAATAGAATAGCCGATGCTTTGTATCCATTCAAAATGAGACGTCGGTCATACGCATTCAATTAATTACCCATGTTCTCGTAACATGTACAATGGTCATCCTAATTATAACTATCTTTTCTTTTTCTTAGGACAGAAACTCAAAATCATCAGACTATGCAACTTTAGGTAAGCAAGGACAATTTCAATCGCGGACCATATTGGTCTTCCTCATTCCATTGATCCATGCCCTATCAAATATCATAGTGATGTAGAGGCCCAGGCTAGGTAAAACCACATATATGTTTTTAACTTCATTGGTTAAACTCGGCCAGGGTTCAAATCTGGGGTTTGAATCTATCATGGTTCAAATCTGTGATTGGCACTTGGGGTTCGAATCCCCCGACCTGCCACAGCGAGGTGGGTGCTTTACTCACTCATCTATCTCGTCCCGTTAGCAGGTTACATTGTTAGTTCGGCAATCTCACACCAGGAGTAATCCAACCACCCAGCCTCCCCCAGCCCTCTCAGAGGACTGTGGTTGGGCTCTTAGGCTGCCTTTTTCCTTGCTCCGCCCCCTCCCCAGCCCCATTTCTCTGACCACTACCCATCGGAAGCCAACTCCCGACCACATTGGACCGCTTTCAGCGGTGCCCATTCAGTGCTGCAGATTTGCAGCCTTCAGCACGCCAATGCGACTGAAAATTCCCCCAAAACAACAAATCAGGAGTAGTGAGTGTAGAGTCGGGTGAGGGGACCAGGAGGAGAAAGTGAGTGCTGGAACTAGCATGTGACGGGTCCTTGGTGGATGGGTGGTGGCTGGGGGGGGGGGGGGCCGCCACAACAAAACAAAAGCTGCCCACCCACCCCACTGAGCACCTCACGATCACCTTGACCACCACCACAAAAACCACCACTGAACACCATCATCACCACCATTGAACACCACCACTGAACACCAACTATTTATCTGCAACTAAAATGCAAGCAATCAAATACCTTATCAGCAGCTACTGTGTGATAATATAACACCAACACTACAACTGGCCAGCATTGAAAACAAGCCTGAATACCCAGGCTTATATGCTATGGACAGTATAAATACAACCATACCAACACCACCACTTAACATCATCAACACCACCACCACCACCAAACACCATCACCATCATCACCACCACTGAACACCACCACCACCACTGCAGAACATCACCATCACTGAACACCATCATCACCACCACTACCATCAGCATCATCATCACCACTAACACCATCATCATCACCACTGAACATCACCACCACCACTGTTGAACACCATCATCACCACCACTGAACATCATCACCACCACTGAACACTATCGCCACCACAACCTTTGAACACCACTAAGCACCATCACCACCAGCCACACACACCTACTACCTCCACTTCTCCTCCAACGTACCCCCCCCCCCCCACATTAAGCCATACCATCCCTCCCACTCTCCACTCTAAATCTCTCCCTTTCAGTCCCTCCCCGCTCCCCCCTCTCACCTCCCTCCCCACACCTCACTTCTCCCATTACTCATATCCCCATCTCTAACTCTCACCACTCCCCCTCCTCACTCACCAGTGCTCTTCCCTCCGGTCACTCCCTTGGTCAACAAGAGGAATGCATGTCTAACATATCTGGGATGAAGCCTCTTCCTTGGCCTGACACCACGGGAGTCACCACCCGTTCCTCGACCAGAGCTCTCCCCACCTCTTCCAATTCCACAACTCCTGCTACTACTAACCATTTCCCTCGAAAGGCTCCGAGCCTCATAAACTTTTACGGAGATGTGTGGATCGGCCAAGATGCACCACTATGTCATCTCTGGCCTCCACCCATGCATAAATCCTGCCGACCTGACAGGACGACATTCCATTGGCAGCACCTCCCGGATAAAGAAGGGAGACATTGCCACTTACTGTGCCAATGTCTTCACTGACTATCCAATAGACACCACTTCGCACCTCGTCTGTGGAGCCTATGGACTCCTACGAATCAACACTCCCCACCTCAGACCAACCTTTTGCACCACCTGCCAACAATACGGCCATTACAAGCATGAATGCAAAGCCACTGCCACTGTCTTTGCGCGAAGTGCCGCTCTGGGACACATTGCCACTAACTGTGAGGCACCTGTCAGGTGCTCTGCCTGCAAAGGAAATCACAACGCCAAGAGTAGAGACTGCCCCATGCGCATCCAGCTGTGGAACCCACCCCTACTTCCGCCTCGTGTCTGCCCCACTCCCTCCACCCAACTCGAGGCCCCCCCTACTGCTGCCCTGCCTCCCCAACCTGATGCCCCCCCCCATTCCACTGCCCATCCTCCCCCCTCTGCCTCCTCCTACCCACCCCTCCCTTCCACCCCCACATTGTCTCTCCACCCCAGCCCTGCCTCCTGGCCCCCCTCACTTCTCTCCCTCAACCTCACAACCCCCAATCCCAAGACCTTCCACCCCTCCTCCTCCCACCCACACACCAGATCCATCTCCACTCAAACTGCTGACTCCTCCACCCAAACCACCTTCCCCTCCACCCCATGTGACCCCCCCCTGCCTCTGACCCAAATCCCACCCCGATATTCCTCCGCATTCTTAATGCATCACTTTCCACCATAACACCCAGAATCTCTGTTGAGGCCCTAGCCTTTGGCTTAATTAGCTGGCTCCAAGTCGACTCCATCATCCAGCACCTCCTTCCGCATGTTCCAAAAGACCTGCCAGCTTCCTTTCATGTCGCCCTGACAGCCCAAAATGGAGGTGCACAATAATGCTGCCACCAGCCCGCACTCCCATCCCCGTCCCACTAACAACTCCTTAACCATTCTCTCCTGGAACTGTGCCAGACTGAAATCCAAGATAGCTCTTCTTGACAACACCTTAAAGAGAGAGAAAATTGATGTTGCACTTCTCCAAGAAACCTTCCTCACCGATCCACCCACATCACACATCCCCGCGTAAGCAACCCTTCACATATGTCTCCACCTGCCACACTCCGTCATGGATGTATGCAACATTTACAACCCTGTCAACACTACTTATACTCTAAACCATATCTTCCGGGCGGTTGGCAATGGTACAGATCACCAAGCCCTACCTCTGAGATGGGACCCGTGGTCACTGTCACATCTCCTACCACCTCAAGGACGCTATCACCACCCTCAAGGACTCCCACATACTCCCCATTGCAGACACCGCCCTGAGCTCTCACAAGCCACGATGGACTTCCATTCCAGTGGAAAGCCGAACCACCAACCTAGTTGCTGCGAAGGTGGTGTACATCCCCCCAGAACTCCACTCTCTGGCTCTCGACTATAACTCAGGCGAAGATGGTCTTCCCCCTTGCTAAGACGGTCTACACCGATGGCTCCCTTAACCCAACATCAGGTAGAGCCGGGGCCTGAATCTTCATCCCCTTCTCCAACACAAAGAACACCACCAGGGTGTCAGACTTTGCTTCCACTCTCGATACTGAGCTCACCAGTATTCACTTAGCCCTCGAAGACCTCCACAACTCAAGTGCCATCATCATTTCTGACTCTCTGAATGCCATCAAAGATCGCCCACCCAAATGTCCGACACTCCCTTGCCGACGTGATCCAGATTATAATCTCGACCAGACATCAGGCACACCTCAACATAGTCTTGCTATGGGTCCCTTCCCGTACATGACTCTATGGTAATGACCAGGCCGACTGTACCGCTCTAGCTGGTGCCAACCGAGCAGACGTGGAGACCGCCATCCCTCCCTCCATCACCAAATTGACTGCCGCCGCTTCTCGAGCCACCACCAAACTCTGGGAATGCGCCACACAGAAGGAACAATTAGGAACCCTTATTCAATAAGCTGGTTCTGGAACACCCTGGTCAGAACTAACATCCCCCATCCAGTCGGCCTTCCTGCTTCTATCCAAGTCGCCGTCAACCGCTTCAAGAGTGGCTACCGGCATTGGATTGATGTCCTCAACCTCCACGGCTGTCCCTGTGGCACTAAGATCTTCAATGTTGCCCACATACTCACCTCAAGTGGCGTCGTTGAAACATCTGCCATCAGTGACTTCATGGAGGACTCTGACCGCCAACTCAGCGATAATAGGGCCACTCTGGCAATCCTCTACAGAATTTCCTAGTCAGCCTGGGACACACTTGCTCGCTTCTACCGCCAGAACGCAGATATCATCAATGCTGTCGGTCGCCCAGACCCTGACACCGAGGACTAGCAGGCACCCACCTTGTCCCCATACCTGACTTGACACCACTACCAAATAACCACTAATTTTCACTAACAACTAACAGGTAGCCCCACCCACTGCCTAACTAATTCCATCCTCACTTCACTTCTTCCTCTGGCCTTGGCCGGTCTTACTGTGCATACCGGTGAATCTGGAGGGACTGAAGTTTGGATCCTGGTTGAGTCAAACCAATGACTTATAAAATAGGTACCTGTTGCTGCTCGGCGATTGGCGCTCTGAGGTCAGGACAGGGACTAGGCGCACTCTGACAGGATAATGTGACTGTGTGGGACATCAGGTCATGGTGCCGGCGGTCTGATTTCCCAGTGGGGCAGAAATATAAAGTTGCCATGAGTGCGCGCTGTCACAAGTTGGTGCACGTCCTGGTATGGCCGAGGGTTTTACTGGGTCGTAAAACTACACCAACCACCCAGCTTCCCTCGGCCCTCTCAGAGGACTGTGGTTGGGCTCTTAGGCTGCCTTTTTCCTTATTCACCCCCCCCCCCCCAATTTCTCTGACCACTACCAATCGGAAGCCAACTTCCGACCACATGGGACCGCTTTCAGTGGTGCCCATACAGTGCTGCAGATTTTCAGCCTTCAGCACACCAATGTGACTGAAAACTCCGCAAAAACAACCCACCCACCCAGCTATCCGCCCTCCTAGCCGCCCAGCTACCCACCCACCCACCCAGCTACCCGCCCACCCACCGGACATCAGCGTAGTGCCGCCAGGTCCGCGCCTCATCATGACACATGGGCAGCATAATGGCCGATTGTTCGCAAAGACCACCCCCCACGCCTCCATTCCCCCCACCCGCCTAGAGCTATTGGCCACGTGACCCCTGCGTTGATGACGTCACGCAGGAATGTTGAATGTGCGGCAGTGACTGTGGCTGTGACGTGGGTGGTCAAGTGACGGGCGGGCGGGGCGGGGGCGGGCGGGGCGGGGTGCGGGGGGGCGGCGGGCGGGGCGTGGCGTGGCGTGGCGTGGCGTGGCGGGGCGGGCGGGGGCGGGGCGGGGCGGGGCGGGCGGGGCGGGGCGGGGCGGGGGGGCGGGGCGGCGGGGGGGGGGGGCGGGGCGGGGCGGGGCGGGGCGGGGCGGGGCGGGGCGGGACTGGGGGTAGGGGGTCGCAACGATCCCCCGTTCCTCTTACTTCTCTCTCTCCCTCTTCACTTGTTCTCTCTCTCTCTCTCTCTCTCACTTTCTCTCTCTCTCTCTCCCTCTCTCTCTCTCTCTCTCTCGCCCCCTCGCACACACTGACAGCGACACCCACAAGGGCAGTGAGGTGGGCGGGCGGTGAGTGGTTGCCATTACGATCGAAATCAGACGATCAGTGACCGCAATAAAATAAATGGCCCCGACCTTGTCACGTGACTAAAATTAGAACACCGCTAACTAGGTCCATACGACGCTAAGACGCCAAATAAACGGAGCAACTTCCGGTTACACAACACGTCAACACGCGACCTTACTCTCACCTCCGCCACTTTTTAACAAGTGCAGAATTTAGCCATCGATTAAAAAGACATTATTTGTCGTATTCTGGCAGACGAAATTTCAGATATATTTCCTTCCTGTTTTGGGGAGCAGAAGGGATGACCAGCTGAGTTGAGGGTCCGTCTCCCGTTTTGGCAGATCGTGGGATTCGAACCCTTGTCGAGTCAAACCACTGGTCACTTAAAAGTTAAAGCTGCATAGTCCGATGAAAACATCAAATTTTCAAAGACAATTATCTTGAATTGATTGTACATGTCTAATTTAGATACTGATGCACTTAATATGAATAAGCAATGCTTTGCAGCTTATGACCGACCCGCGGGTCGTATTCGAGTAACACGACCCGGGCGATTCGGATCACCCGAGTTGCTATAATTTCAGATAGAAGACCGGGAGAACCAATCGCTGTCGTCAACCCTGTGTGCTGCATACAAAGCTTAACAAGCTATTTCCGTTTGCGTTTGCTGGATTTTGATTATTCAACATGAGTATACAAATGGCGGCGCCCATACAGGGCTATTTCCGTTTCCGTTTGCTGGATTTTGATAATTCAACACGAGTATACAAATGGTGGTGCCCATACAGGGCTATTTCCGTTTGCTGGATTTTTATAATTCAACACACGAGTATACAAATGGCGGCGCCCATGCAGGACTATTTCCGTTTCCGTTTGCTGGATTTTGATTATTCAACATGAGTATACAAATGGCGGCGCCCATACAGGGCTATTTCCGTTTCCGTTTGCTGGATTTTGATTATTCAACACGAGTATACAAATGGCGACGCCCATAGAGGGCTATGTCCAGTTCCGTTTGCTGGATTTTGATAATTCAACACGAGTATACAAATGGCGGCGTACATACAGGGCTATTTCCGTTTCCATTTGCTGGATTTTGTTGATTTCATTCTCCACCTCTATGAGTACGGGTATTGTTTATGTATATATACATGTGTTAGTCATTAGCCTCCCCAGTGGGTCGGTCGGTAGTAAGCATTTAATTTCTTTAATTTTTTATTGAGGCTGTATTTATTCTGTCCATAGCATGTAAGCCTGGGTGCCCAGGCTTGTTTTCAATGCTGGCCACTTGTAGTTTTGGTGTTGTCTTACCAAACAGTAGCTGCTGATCAATCAATCAATAGTTCCGTCCTCTAGTCGAGGGTTGGATGCAATGGTTCTCCACTTGTCCCGATGGTGTGCTGTTCTGATAGACTGTGAATAATTCAAGCCTGTCCACTGTGAAATATTTGTAAACCATGATGTTCTTGGTCTCCCTCTCCCTCTGCTGCCATTCACCTTCCCTTCCAACAATGTACGGTATATTGAACTCTGACGAATGATGTGGCCAAAATAAATAAGTTTCTTTGTCTGTATAGTGGCAAACAAGCTTTTCTTATTTTTAATTTTTCTGAGAACTTCTTTGTTGGTGATCTTCTTTGTCCATGATATTTTCATCATCCTTCGATAAGTCCACATCTCAAATGCTGCTAAATGTTTGTACATTTTCTTAGAGATTGTCCATGTCTCTGCCCCATACATTAGAGTAGACCACACATAACACTGAAGAATACGCTTCCTTGTTTGTATTAATATCTTACTTGATGTTAACACTCTCTCTGCTGATAAGTTATTTGATTGTCTGCATTTCAGTAGAAATTTGTCACCACATGGAAGGGAATACCGAGGCAATTTATTTGAATCTGTGACGGCAGAAGCCTATGGTGTCAGAGTTTTGCCGTGCTTGCCAGAAATATCTCAAAACGTAGCCATTTAAAATAAAAGTTACATGAAAGTAAATTAAGGTAGATTATAACCAGCAACCTAATATATTTATCTCGGCAAATGAGAGAAACTCAGAACCATCGGACTATGCAACTTTAATAATTGATACTTGTCACTTCGTAGCCAGGCGTTTGGCATTACTAGGATAGGGCAAGGACTGATTGGCTCAGTGTCAGGATAATGTGTCTGAATGGAATATCAGGTTATGGTGCTGGCTGTCTGGCCTCCCAGTCGGGCAGCACTATAAAGTTGTCATGAGTGTGCACTGTCATGAGTCAGTGCCCATCCTGATATGATATTGGATGTTGCCACGACATAAAACTCTGACATTGACAACGAATCCACAACATTGCTGTTTTTTTGTTATCTCCCTTAATGTTAAAGCAGCATACACCGATGGTTCACAACTTCTGCCATACTTATTTTTTGTTAGATACATCTGTCAGGTTGATCACTACAATACCCCGTGAATGTGCTAAAGTTTGGTGTCAAATTGATTAAAAATGGCTAATTCTGGAGTGAACTTCTCAGGTTGAAATATGAAGAGTTCAGGCACAAAACCCTGTAAACACCAATCCAACATTTTGATTTGAATTAAAAAATTGTTCCAAGAAGCTAATTTTAATTCTGACTAATTCCCCTTTTCCTGTGATATAATGATTATGGAGAAATAATTTTTTTTAAATAGGAATTTAAAAATAAGGAACTCTTTGAATATGTTATTTCATTTTTTGTCTTTATTTTTGACGTGGCGTTTACATGGTTTTGCGCTTGGACCCTTCATATGCCAAACTAATTTTTGGTGTGAACACCGAAATGATAGCGATAGAAACATCAAAATGCAGTGTGGCTAACATGAGTGACAATATTTGCAATAAACTGCAAGCTGCAACACGAAATGCGGAAAATATATAAGTGATTAAAGCTGCATAATCCGATGAAATATCAAATTTTCAAAACCAAACCAATTATCTAGATTTGATTTGACATATCTAACTTAGATACTGATGCACTTAATAAGCATTTGTTTCTGCGTAGAACTTAAGGCAATACTGGGTCAATTTAACAGAACCTGTTACTGCAGAAGTCTATGGTGTCAGAGTTTTGGCAAGCTTGCCAAAACTAATTGTCCATGTTTGCATTCTAAATATCTCAAAAGTTTACCATTTAAAATGAAAGTAACTTTGAACTAATGTAAAGTAGATACTAGTGGTCGAAATAATATATTTATCTCAGAAAAAATACAGAAATTCAAAACCATCGGACTATGCAACTTTAAGAAAGTACTAAACAAATGATGTAACCTAGAAAAACATGTGATGTTTAAATGGATTAACACAAAGCATAGTAATGGCTGCTCAGCGGTGAAAACAATTGTTAACACACTTATCCATTATGAGCAGGATCAATAAATTTACCCCCCCCCCCCCCAAAAAGACACAACTAAACTCAACATATAACTTCGGCAGTAACAGGTTTTATTATTATTAAATCGATTTAGAATTATTTTCTAGGATAGATTCTATGCAAGATCGAATCTAGGTTTAAGAGCTTAGGCTTCGAAAATGGCAGGCTTTCATCTGATTCTGTGGCATTAACAGCCGATGTCAATGTGATTGCGATTTCATGTCCATGTCTCACTTTACTAACGAATTGTCTCATTAATACGTAGGCCTAATTTGATCTCCAGCCTCATTCACATCAATTTAAAGTTGTAGAATTCGATTATTCTCAGTTGACATCAATTTAAAGTTGCTTAGTCCAATTATTCTCAGTTTCTGTCATTCTGTTTAGATAAATATTATAGGTTGATCATTATAAACCTACCTTGCTTTACTTTATATTATATTTGATTGGTTGATTGGTGGTTGCTTTACGCCGTCTCGGCAGCATAGGCCATATTCACGGCGAGAAATAAACAATGTTTTTTGTTCAAACCATCCCTTTTACATTACTATATTATAGTATTTCTGATTTTAAAAGGCTACTTTTGAATTAATTTGAAATGCGAAGATTCCACCTGAATTTAGGCAAGCATGTCAACATTCTGCGTCATAGGTTTCAGCAATAACATGTTTTTATTAAATTACTTTAGTATGCCCTTCTATTCAGCAGGAAATGCTTAATAAGTGTCGGCCTACAAGTAGCAGCTGAGTAGGCCGCTGTGTATAACTTACAGCGTCATCAAAGGCCGGTTGCTCTCATACTATGTCTATGTGGTGTGGGAGGTTAAAAATCACTTGGGTCGGTAAAGGTGTAGGCTCAGGCTTTCTGTCGACAAACTGTCTAATGGTGAAAACAAGTCTATTCAGACTTATCCATGACAGGCAGTATAAATCTTCAATAAAAAAATAAGGAAAACAATATCTAAGTTGGGCACGGAAGAATCAAATCTAGATCAATTCGACCTTTCATCCGATTCTCCACCTTTATTTACACATTAGATAACTATATTTCGTTGATAATTACACCCTAGCTTACCCTGCCTTGAACTTGAAGGAACTGTGATTTAAAATAACTAATTTTGAATATATTTGAAATGGGAACATGTGAATTGAATTGTTGGCATGCGCCTAACAAATGTGACACTGCAGACTTCGGCAGTAAACACTTTCATTTAATTGACTTAGTGTGACCCTTCTCTACAGTAGAACATGCTTACTAAGTCCACCATTATCTAAGTTGGACATGCATGAATCAAATTATGTTGTTTTACAAATACGGGGCGCTGTGGCCGGATCGATAGAGCGCAGACCTCGCGTGCGGGAGCTCGGGAGCTCGGTTCCCCATTGAGTCGAATCAATGACTTATGCAATTTATACTTGCACACACATGTGGGTCGACGGTGCCCTTAGGTCATATAATTGTGAGTGTCCTCTCCAATGTCTCTCAATGTCCATTTAACGCAAGCTGCACCCTATCACTAAATATACCTGGCTTCTCTTGCATAGTCCTATGCTTTTGAGTTTCTCCATTTATTTTTCCATAAACATATCAAATTTATGCACCATTCGTCGGAAGTCATTTTGCTATGAATGGCTCAATGTTATATTTGAAAATAAAATATTAAAATGAATTATGACATACACATCAAAATTCGAGCACCATAAACTTCAGCAATAACAGCTCAATTATGTTCTCAGAAACTGTTCACCAGATATGTGGTTTCTACGTTACATTGTTAATGAATTTGCATTTTTTTCTGGTCAAATAGTCATTAGCGCCTCTATGTGTTAAGTATGTTTGCAATACTACATGTATTTAAAGTTGCCTAGTCCGATGGTTTTGAGTTTCTGACATTTTCTGAGATAAAGATATGAGGTTGATCGTTATAATCTACCATAATTTAGTTTGAGGTAACTTTTATTTTAATTTGCAAACTTTGGAGATATTTGAAGTACAACCATACAAAATTAATTTCGGCAAGCATGCCAAAACTCTGACACCATAGGCTTCTACAGTAACATGTTCTATTCAATTGCCTCAGCATTCCCTTCTGTGTGGCGATACATGTTTAATAAGTGAAATAGTACCTGAGTTGGATATGTAGAATCAAATCTAGATAATTGTTTTGGTTTTGAAAATTTGATGTTTTCATCGGACCATGCAAATTTAATGTGTCCCACAGAATGTATCCAGAGTATGCTTATTTGATTTTGTGCTAATGAGAAGAAATCAAAATTTGAATATCGACATCATACATCGACCCAAACATTTTAGTCAACTGTGTTCTTGTAAGATATAATCTTTCTTCCATAAAATCTTGTTTGAATTTGTTGCATTTGATAAAATGATGTTATGCACATGTGTTTTAAAATCATGTTATGAATGGATGCTACACGTTTAATTTTAACATTGGTGATTGGTCCATTTGTTGAGGTGGTCGGCTAGAGAGGTTTTACTGTATATATGTCGCGCCCTGATTTAATTAGGAATTAAATAACCCGCACAGGGTGAGTATAGAGTTAGATTTATGACAAAGACCATATCAAAAGACACAATTGAAAGATCTGCTTCGATTTATCGATAAGTGTCGTGAACAATATTGATGGTTGTTTTGTTTAAATTCTTCTGAAGTTGTGCAAACCTGCAAAGTGTTATTTGGAAGTGATCACTGATGAACTGTTTTATCCAGGTCACGTGGTGTTACTGATGGACTGACCCACACCTCACAGCCCATCTGTGCACGTGGGAACTGGTGCAGTGGTAGCATGTTGGTGTTGGGCTGTCAGTTACTGATGGCTACTTAGAGGGTCCTTCAAAATACTCACCATTTTCACAAGCGCATAAATGTTTGTTTAGTGTTTAGTGTTTCCATAGATGTTAACTCCTGTAAAGGCCCTGTCACATTACGGCGTATGGCGGGAGCGTATTGAAAACCTACGTAGGTCCTGCACGTGCCAGCCTATGATGACATTTGGTGACCTTTCGGGTGGTTTTGAGCGTATGTGGAACTAGGGAGCGTAGGACGTAGGGAGCGTATGGGAGGTGCTGTGACTTTTTGACGTTGGGCCATAGCCCCATAGGTCGGTTTTTTTAGCATGCACAAAAAAAATGGGAGGATTTATGAAGCGTATGGCGGCGTATGCCTCTACGTTCCATACGCCGGCATCTGGCGGCGTATGAGTAGCGTATGCGTAGCGTATGAGTAGCGTATACGGCGTATGCCGACGTATATGACGTAACGCGCTTACACCGCCATACGCTCCCGCAAAAAACCCTAATGTGACAGCCCCTTAAGACCAGACCTGGAGTATCATGGACACTACATGTCTCTAATAAATTCTTCACCTGTGGTAGTCATTATCATCGTCATCATCATCAGGTTTTTAACTGCGAGGGTTATTAGGACACCACAGATGCCTTTGCATCGAATTTTCTCTATTTTCCTCTGTGCTCCACTGCCCTCTGGGACTTGCCAAACTCCAGCCCTGTCCAATCCATAACCCACCTCTTTCTTTCCCCATCTTGTCTTCTTCTCTCTGTCATTGTGCTTTGCAAGATGGCTTTGGCCAGTCCTGATGAAAAGTCCAGTAATGATCCAATTAGCTGTAACTTTCTTCCATGAGTATTCAATATTTCCTAAGAAAAGCGTCCGTATTCTGGAAATATCAAATTATTGTACCTATAACTGGTAAGATCTTTCTTTCTTTCTGTATTGGGGTTTTTACATCCAAGGTCATATCGTCCAAGGTCATACCAACATCCAAGTAGTAATAGGATCGGAACTGATAAGAACAGTCATAGGAAACTCTTTGGACTGGTCAATAGACTACATCGCCATTCCAGCGGCGCGGTGCATTGTGGGATGCGTGGAAGAAAAACAAACCTGCGAGAAGCAGATGGAACATGCTACAACACTGGGTGCAGCTATGAAATGTGCTAGTTTCAGCTCATCTCAGCTTTTGTTTGAAACATAGATAATAGAATACCAACTAAAAAATATATATAATAAATTAAGATATTAAGCTTTTATCCAGCATTGCATTTACATCAATATAATCAGCACATCTTATGCCATGTGCATTTAGATTTAGACAAATCTGGGCACTCAGACTGGTGTTAGAGCCATAGCCAGACTCAGTTTTACTTATTTTATTCATGGGTTTTTAAAAATATCCTATGGTTAATGACATGTAAAACTAGAAAATGAGTAGGGTTAATCAGATATTGATTTTATATTTCTTTGAAACAAGTTTTTGTTGACACATTTGATATTTTAATATTTAGAACAAGAATTACAATGGTGATGTAAACATCAGCCTGTAAAGTGACTGAAATTGAATGTTTCTTAGCTCAAAATGCTTAATTATGGAGAGTTGTGTCTTAAAAGTATTCATTATATTATGATATTGCATCCATCCATCCATCTTTGTGCCAAACTTTTATGTATTTTTTATTAATTTTGAATAAAATCAATGTTTTTCCCTATACCTATCGGCAAACTCAACGGCCGTATGCATTTGCTTTGCTGCCAACGCCGTTTTCAGCCCATGAACAGTCGGAACGGTGATCTCGTCAATTGAACGGCCCTCGGTTTCAAGCTCAAATAGCTCATAGTCAGTATTTAATGAAATACATATTTATCTGATTAAATAGGCTTCCTGTTGTTGTTTGGAAGCATATCTGGGGTAGGGGGCACACTCAGAAGTTGTTGACATGTGGGCACTATCCAAATATTGGTTGGATAAAAAACAACTAATGGTTATCATGTGCAACATGTATGTGGACGATATATGTATGGTCAAATTGAGATGAATGTGTTGGTTTTGACAATTGTATTCTTCATCACATTAAAGTTGCAGATTCCGATGGCTTTAAATTTCTTTCATTTCTTGGATAAATATAGTAAGTTAACTGTTAGTTTTAATTGCTAACTTTTGAGATATTTGAAGTGCAAATATGTTAAATAAATGTGGACAACACACCAAAACTCTGACATCATATATTCTGCAGTAACTGGTTATATTACATTGCCCCAGTATTCCCTCCTAAGTAGCAACAAATGTTTAATAAGTGCACCAGTATCAAAGTTAGATATGTAGAATCAAATCTACACGATTTCCACCAACGCATGCGCACAGCATAATCCAGACTGGACTTGTGGGTCACAGCATCTGTGGAGAAGCAATTGAGGCTCTGTTCACACTGGCTTCATATTGAGCAAATGACAGTCTTTTCGGCACAAATGTGGATTTATAGAGAAAACATACTTACCATTTTGTAATCATTTTTGATAATTTTTGATTGATTGATTTATTGACAAGCTCGATCGTCAGTGTAAAACAACACAGTGACACACAGTCGACCCACAACACAAGTGTCGTTGCCTATCACCAGGTGTCGTACTAGTCGCGGAAATTATGTATTGCTTTGGTTTTGGAAATTGCATGTTTTCATCGGACTATGCAGCTTTAATTATAGAATCAAGCCATATCCAACGAATGGGGACGACTATCGTCGATTGTCAGTGGTTGTCTGCGATTCGCGACAATTGTCAGTGGTTATAGGTGATTGTCGGTGATTGTAAGAGATTGTCTGCGATTGTTGACGATTATCAGAGATTGTCGGCGCATGTCGCTAATTGCAGGCGATTATTAACGACCGTTGGCGACTGTCGCCAACTGTCAATGACTGTGGGCGATTGGTGGCGACTAAATGTCAGATGTTGTCTACGATGGTCAGCAATTTTTGGTGAGTGTCGGTGACTGTTGGCGATTGCCAGAATTGTTTGGCGATCATCATCGGAGATTTTTTTATGGACCCCTCTTTCTTGTAGCGGTGCGATTGTCATTGTGAGTCAAGCATCACAATTGCAGACACACAACAACTCCGTAATTAATGTCGTGATTAAGTTCCTGGAAACCACGAGTTTGACTGAAACAATTAAAGCTGCATAGGCCGATGAAGCATCACATTTTCAAAAACCAAATAAATTATTTAGATTTGATTCTACAAAGTTAACTTCAATACTAATGCACTTATTGACCGTGTATTGCCCCCACGGAAGGAAATACTGAGGCAATTTAATAGAAGCTGTTCCTGCAGAAACATATGGTATCAGAGTTTTGGCATGCTTGCCAAAACTAATTTCTACAAGGTTATCTTCAAATATCTCAAAAGTTAGCCATTTAAAATAGAAGGTACTTCAAACTAATCTAAGGCAGATTATGACGGACAAGTGTGTGCCCGGTTTTCCTTAGATGTCTACCTATGTCTTTCTTTCTCTCTCTCACTCTCTCTCTCTCTCTCTCTTTCTCTCTCTCTCTCTGTCTCCTCCTCTCTCTCTCTATAGATATACCAGGTCATGGTGCCGGCGGCCTGGTTTCCCAGTGGGACAGCACTATAAAGTCGCCATGAGTGCGCACTGTCACAAGTCGGTACCCGTCCTGATATGAACTTAGATGTTGCTAGGACGTAAAACAACAACAAACAAACATCTATAGATATATATATTTGTTAAGATCTGGAGACATATGGATGTGGTTCCAACGATGGTGTGAGAACTATAGGTTTATTTTGTTCTTCCAGTCTGGCCTCTATTGATGTATTCACCTCGTAATTTTACCTGTGCCATGCAGCGGACTGGGTATTATTGCGGCAGTGATGTCACAATTTGTGGCAGATTCCCTATGCACATCCGGTTATTGCTCCGACTGTTGTCCTAAGTCCATTGGACAAAAGTGCATGGGCCAGAAGGGGTCGTCGGTACCACTTGGGGTGGTAAATTGCCACTATGTTTTTCTGAAAGATGTGCGTGCATCTCTAGAGTATATTTTGATATGATAGCAAGTGAGATCGAGTAGCTTTTTGATTTTACAGCCTGATGAGTAGACCCCCTATCGGATTTTTTTTTGGAATTTCATGAAAGTGATTTTTGTTGGTATTAATAGTCAAATGCGGTATATAAAAGCCTCAAATATTTATGTATATGATTGAAAAATTGGATATTTGTTAAATTCTTGGTGGCCATCTTGGACTTTGGCAGCCATATTGGATTGCATCATCAGACCTTTTTGGGGGAACCATCAAATATCATATTTTACTTCATCACCTTGATGTTTGGGGCTTCTATAGACCTCTTCTGACTGTAGTGTTAATACAAACAAAACTCACTTTCTTAAAATTCCTACAAAATCTGATAGGGGGTCTACTCATCAGGCTCTAACATCAAAAAGCTATTCAATCTCACTTGCTATCATATCAAAATATACTCTAGAGATGCACATCTTTCAGGAAAACATTGTGGCAATTTGTCTCCACCCCCCAAGTGGTACTGACGACCCTATTTTAGGAGGTTTGGCTCATGCACTACATGAGATATACACGTATCAGACATACTTTATGAGACATGAATTGCGTTATGGTTAGCATGTATTTGTTTGGCCAGACATCCTTATGTGAGGTGCATTTCTTGTAGCAACACCGGAGCGGGACGTAGCTCAGGCAGTAGAGCGTCCACCTGTGAAGGCGTCGATCATCCTATCGATCCTGCTCAGTGGACCCATTTGCAGTTTGGGCTATTTTCCGTTCCAACCAGTGTTCCACAACTGGTTCATCAAGGGCTGTGGTATGTGATATCCTGTCTGTGGGAAAGTGCATATAAAAGACCCCTTGTGGCTTATCAGAAAGAGTATCCTATGTGGTCTCAGTGGGTTTCCTCCAAAGAAATATGTCAGAATAACCATATATGCTTGACATCCAATAGCCGACGATAACAATCAATGTGCTCTAGAGGCATCGTTAAATAAAACAGGCTTTACTTTTTTCTTGGAGCAACAGAGTATTAGAGTTGCCACCATGATCTCTCTCGTAATAGTTCCGACCTAGGCGTCATAATTTGAGGCATTATAATAGATTGTCGCAGGCTGACCGTCATTGGGACTGTGGTGTTACAATTTGAGGTGGATTTGTTGGAGCCGCTATTACCCCTGGCAACATGACATTTCCAAAAGCAACACATTTTGCTAGATCTTATCTGAAAATAGCCTAATTTGAAATTGGGTGGCCAAATCTTTATTGGGATATTAGTTTAACAGAAGAATACTTGCAGGGTGGTACTCCTGTACTATGCTACTACTCCCTATGTAAATGGTTATTCAAAGTGGTGTTCTTTTGTTCTTTTTTTGACGGGTAAGTATGTTAACACTTGTTTTCACCGCTGGGCAGCACTAGTTCTATTTGGTTCAAATTTGATTCTGGCTCTGTCGATATGTCTATCCCCGTATTTATCTTTGTTTCTCTCTCTCTGTTGCTCCGTGGTTCTGTCCCTCTGTGTACATGTGTGTCTGTGTGGATCTGTGTGGATCTGTGTGTCTGTGTGTGTGCATGTGTATCTGTGTGTATGTGTGTATGTGTGTCTGTGTGTATGTGTGTATGTTTATGTGTGTGCATGTGTGTCTGTGTGTATGTGTCTGTGTGTCTGTGTGTCTGTGTGTATGTGTGTCTGTGTGTCTGTGTGTATGTGTCTCTGTCTCTATGTCTCTGTGTGTCTGTGTCTCTCTGTTTCTCTGTTTCTATGTGCCTCTGTCTCTGTGCATCTGTGTCTATGTGCCTCTGTATCTCTGTATCTGTGTAACTGTGTATGTGTGTGTCTGTGTGTCTGTGTATATGTGGGTATGTGTGTCTCTGTTTCTCTGTGTATATGTGCCTCTGTATCTCTGTATCTGTGTAACTGTGTCTGTGTGTGTCTGTGTGTCTGTGTATATGTGGGTATGTGTGTCTCTGTTTCTCTGTGTCTATGTGCCTCTGTATCTCTGTATCTGTGTCTGTGTGTGTCTGTGTGTCTGTGTCTCTGTGCCTCTGTGTGTCTGTGTCTCTGTGTCTATGTGCCTCTGTGTATCTGTGCCTCTGGGTCTATGTCCCTCTCTATATCTGTGTCCCTGTATCTCTGTGTCTGTCTTTCTGTATCTCTGTATCTGTGTAACTGTGTCTGTGTGTGTCTGTGTGTCTGTGTCTCTGTGCCTCTGTGTGTCTGTGCCTCTGTGTCTATGTGCCTCTGTGTCTCTGTGCCTCTGGGTCTATGTGCCTCTCTATATCTGTGTCCCTGTATCTCTGTGTCTGTTTTTCTGTACCTCTCTCTATCCCTTTCTCCGTCGCTCTTTCTCCCCCCTCACAACCCCTTCCTGTCTTTTTCTGTATGTGTCTGTCCCTATCTGTTTCCCTTTATATCCACCACCCGTCTTTCTGTCCGGCTCTCTGTCTCTTTCCTTTTCTTACCTTCTCTCCTCCAATCAGTGTATCTATTCCTCCGTGTCTATACGGCCACTCGGACAGACAATCTACCCGGTCAATCTGGCGGAAAGCCGGGCCACTTGACCGGGCCAGCAGGAGGTCCAGTCGGCCGGACGCCTCCCCCGCCCGGCCTCAAATCCCGCCCGGCCTCCTGCGTCTAAAGCCCGCCTCACGCCACCACACCCAGCCGGTCTGCCGGGACGGTCTGCCGGGACGGTCTGCCGGGACGGTCTGCCGGGACGGTCTGCCGGGATGCACGGTTATTCTCCAGTCACAGTACTGTTGTCGGTACATTATTTCTTCAAGCAGGAGAAATTTCAAAAATGGACGATTGGTCTTCCTCATTCCACTATTCCTTGCCCTATCCTAATAATGCCGAGCGCCTGGCTAGGAACCAACAAGTATCAATTTTTGAGTCATTGGTTTGACTCGACCAGGGTTCGAACCCATGATCCCCTGATCTACCAACATGGGAGACGGACGCTCTAACTCATTCGGCTATCCCGTCTGGTTGTGACAATTTTGCGACCACAACAAAAATAGGGGTGGTTGTAAAGAGATCGCAATGTGTCGCAAATTGGTCTCAGTGGTCGCAAGGGTGTTGCAGCTACTGCATAAAAAGCCTCCTTGCGATCGAAGTGGTCGCCCAGAGTTTGGCGACTATTGCTTTAGTCGCAAGGAGGTCGCAAGAAGGTGGGGGATTTGATCCAAATTGGTCGCAATGGGATCGGAAAGTGGTCGCAATGAGGTTGCAAGCCCTAGTGTGACCAGGGTTTTAGGTATTGTAAATATCTTAAGAGCTCAGACGCACATAAAACTGATAAATCCATTTCATAGAATTTGTTTTCAATCTTTACACCCCCATCACACTAAACTAGTTCTCAATACATCCGACCACGTTCTAAAATGGGCTGTGGTCAGGGTAGAACATGGCTTCAAGAACATTTTGGGCATGCTCAAAGTTCTGGAGCACCATTCCGTTCTAGCCCATTCATTCCCTTCGTAAAAAGACCATAAAAAGTCGCTACTATGTCCATTCCGTTCGCACACAGTTTGAGTCCATTCAGCAGCATTTTCACGAACGTAGTGAGAACTAGTTTGGTGTGATGGCAGTATTACAGGTAGAGTCTGTCAATTTCATATTGAGTTCTGCATTACATAGGCAATGTGTTTGTTTCTGCAATGAAACGAATTTGATTATCGAAATCATGGCAGCTTAATGCCGCTCAAACCTGGCAGTCGTGCTTTCATTTCGACCCGAATGAAGTTTGTTGGTTTTTGCACCTGAACCCTTCATTGTATTTACTGTAGTTAACTGTGTTTGTTAACAGATATATTTATATAACAGTTTGATTTAGGAGAGCGGGAGGGAGGGTACAGGTTATATATATTTATGATGTCCTTTCATTTTACCAATATCTTTTCCATTCCGAAAAGTCTAAATAAAGTATGTCGCATTACTTTGATGCAAGTTAAACATCATATGTTGCGCTGTGAATGTTTAATCCAAAGAGCTGGTGTAAATCAATATTGACAAAGTATACAACATAATACATAAATTAACACAGACACATCCCCACCCAGCCTCGTCCTGCCCTGCCTGACCACACCCCACCTCACCACCATCGCCTTCCGTACATACGCGGAATGCCCCAACCCCTTGTATACATCCAGTTCTACCTGTCTTCAAAGGGCAGCTGCGAGCAGACCAATGTTGTCTGGACACAGCAGATGTCCCATTATTGGCAGAGCAGCCAAAGAAGGTACAAACGGTTTGTGCTTTCACAAGTTGTTCGAGCATGGCGGGAGGTTCGCCCATCACTGGAGCCGTCGAGGACTTGTCCCCCTCTCTCAATATACATATGTGTGTGTGCATATATATATATATATATATATATATATATATATATACATACATATATATGAGTCAGGATCACGAAAAGAGGCCAATTGGGGGAAGTTGTCGGCGTCAATCATTGGATGTCGGTGTCGATCGGCATACTTATAGCTTAGCATTGACAGAGGTCTTGCAAAGTCCTTAAATTTATCCAGAATGTAAAGGTAGAGAAAATACAACAACCTTATTTGTTTCTCGGATAATTTAATATAAAACAAAGGAACGCTCTACACTTTAAGAATTGCAATGCTGACATCTTAAATAAACCACCAATTGGCCCATTTTCGTGAGGCTGACCAATATATATATATATATATATACACAAATATATATACATATATTTATATATCAAACCCAACATTTTAGATTAAATATAGCTATAGACTATCAGCTATATATATATATATATATATAAGCTAAATAGTCATCTAAATAAACTACTGGATATGCACACTAGATCTACATGTAATTTGCGCCAGTGTGTCGCGCGAGGGGAGCGCCATCTACCAATTCGCACAGAGGAAATATATTATATAGGGTGTACATGTTACCCTTGCATTTATACTCGTATAATGCATTATACATCACATTTATGAATGTATATATATATATATATATATATATATATATATATGTATTTAAAACATGTGTACTATTACATTACTAATATTATTAGGATGGTAGAGTTTCTGCTAAATGTCTAGGGGTTTACATTAATTACCGAAATGTTGTGAACCCCAGTTTCCATTCAAGCATTGTGTGATGTGAGACATTGTTGTGGGAGACCTGTCGTTTTCACCGACCCTATCTGAATGTATGAATGCAAATGCACAGGTCAGTAGAGGAATCGATTTGACTTGGCACACATGGTGACTATTCGTCGGCGGAATGAATCTCTCACGTAGAAACTACCTTTGTTCTGAGGACGAGATGTGTGTTACATGTGACATGTTGCATCTGACATGTCACACTACATGTTAAGGGCGCAGTAACATGACCAACACAACTTTACTTATTCACAATCATCATGATAGAAAGTGACTAGTTACAGGTTATAATATATAAATCGCGCCCAGTAGGGACGGTAAGGCCCGTTGGCGGCGCCACCAGTCAGAGGAGCGCAGGAGGAAGTACATAGAATCAGGGTAATATTATATGTATAATCAAAGGATTCCATTCTGCACCTTTATACTCGCATAATTATTTATACATCACACTCATACAGTAAACCTCTCCAACCGACCGACCAGACGGGATGGCCGAATGAGTTAGAGCATCTGTCTCCCATGCTGGTAGATCGTGGGGTCGTGGGTTCGAACACTGGTCGAATCAAACCAATGACTTGAAAATTGATACTTTTTGCTTCCTAGCCTGGCGCTCGGCATTATTAGGATAGAGCAAGGACTAGTTTGCTCAGTGTCAGGATAATGTGACTGAGTGAGATATCGGGTCATGGTGCCGGTGGCCTGGTTTTCCAGTGGGACAGCACTATAAAGTTGCCATGAGTGCGCACTGTCACAAGTCGGTACCCGTCCTGATATGACCATAGATGTTGCTATGGCGTAAAACAACAAACAAAGCAAAAACTCTAACCGAGCACCTGCACAGATCGACTACTGCCCTATATTGATAGCTTTATTTGGGTCCCTAACGATCCCCATACAATACCATTGTAGTGATAAAAAAAAACCTCCTAAAACCTCCCACCTACTTAAATGGACCATTTAAAGTCGGTCCCATGGTCGATCGATTTAGAGAGGTTTTACTGTATATATATATATATATATATATATATGAGGCAGCCTCACGAAAATGGGCCACTCAGTGGTCAATTGAAGATGTTGGCGTCACAATTCTTAAAAGAGTAGTGCATTTCTTTGTTTCATATTAAATTATCCTAGAAACAAATAAGGTTGTTGTATTTTCTTGACCTTTACATTCAGGATAAATTTAAAGAATTTCCAACACCTCTGTCAATGCTAAACTATAATTATACCGATCGACGCCGACATCCAATGATCGACGCCAAAAACTTTACCAGATGTCGGCATCACAATTCTTAAGGTGTAGTGCATTTCTTTGTTTTATATTAAATTATCCTAGAAACAAATAAGGTTATTGTATTTTCTTGACCTTTACATTCAGCATAAATTTAAGGACTTTCCAACACCTCTTTCAATGCTAAACTATAATTATACCGATCGACGCTGACATCCAATGATCGACGCCAACAACTTCCTCCAATTGGCCCATTTTCGTGAGGCTGACCCATATATATATATATATATATGTGTGTTTGTTAATACACGTACATAAATAGCTGTAGATAATCTATTCACTTTGAATATCCATAAAGTTATCCTCCTTTAAATAAAAGTAATATCAAACTAAATAAGGTAGCTTACAATGATCAACCTATTAGTATTTATCATAACAAAATTGCAGAAATTTGAAGTTATTAGATTAACTAATTTTAGCATTCAACAAATATGTGATATGGACAGCCTATATTTGATGCACATGGCGTCAGTATTTGATGCATGTTTCCTACAGCAACACAGTCCTATGGTTGCGACCGTGACCTCATGAGGTGAGGCCTATTTCTCGGAGCTCTCCAGCTGTGTTTCCGACTATCGTGTCATAATTTGCAGCATTATATATCGATACTGTCTCAGTCCTGCCATCAATGGGACTGTGGTGTTACAATTTGAGGTGGATTTGTTGGAGCTGCTATTACCCTTGGCAACATGACATTTTTTAAACCAAAACATTTACCTAGCTTTGATCGGAATACAGTTTGAAATCGTATGACCAGATATCTAATAAAATCTTTAGGGGCTGTCACTCTATGACGTATGGCGTTAGCGTATGCCGATGTATGCGATTTTCGACCAACATGTCGCCATACAACAAGTTTACGCATAGGTGGGGCTTACGTTGAGTACGCTCGGGATACGGCATCATAGGTTGGCATAGGTCGGCGTAGGTCGAGCCGCAAAAAAATTGTTGTGCATGTTCAAAATGGTCAACCTATGCTGGCGAATGGCTCATACGTTTCTCATTGGCTGGGTGTATGCTGGGCGTATGTTGGTGTACGTTATGCACACGTTAGCCGCATAGGTTAGCCGCACGTTGAACTGGCGCCCTCCACATATCTCTGGCGTATATCGTGTAAACCTATCGTACCGGTAGCGTGTGCGAGCGTGCCCCTATCGTGTGCTGGCGTTCCCCTAGCGTATTCCGAGGGTACGTCGAGCGTATGCCCAGTGTGTTGCCTCTTGGTATATAAAGGGACCACCAGGCTTCTTCTGGCAGTCCTCAGGGTGGAGTGATCGGGGTGTGGCCTAACGTTACGCATAAGTTTTGAATATGCTACTCGTACGCTGCTACACTAGGTATACGGTGGCCATACCTCAGCAGTATGCCGAGTATACGTCATCATACGCTTTGCATTTGCTGCCATATGCTAGGAATACGGTAGGCATACACCAGGGATACGCTCCGCGTATGCTTCATACGTTGCTGAGACCACCCGTGGTGCAAAAAGTTGTCCGTATCTCAACCTATTTTGATTTTCAAATTATTTCGACATGTTACACACACGCAGCCTCCATATGTCGTAGTGTGAGAGGGCATTTCGTTTAACACAAAAACACTTGCAGTTTGGTCGCGCTGTGCTATGGCTACTACTAGTAGTAGTTCTTACTGCCTATTAAAATGCGTATTCAATTTGGTATTCATATGGTCTATGCTACATTTTTCACTTCAAATATCTTTAAAGTATATTCTTTAAATACAAATTACTTCAGGGTACATAAATGTGCATAGTAATACTTAATAACCTAATACATAACAGTAAGTGAAGCGATGTGCACCGACCTCTGATGGTGAACTGCAAAGAGTTCAGGCGCAAAACCCTGTAAACGCCAATCCAAAGATTTTATTAGAATTTTATAAAAAATAAAAGAATTTTTCCTGAAGGTAATGTTAATGCTCACCAATTCCACTTGTCTTGTGATGAAACGATTATGGAGCAATCAACAACAAAATATAAATGCAAAAAAAAACTGAAGTTGTTGAAGGCTTGATTCTAATGTTTATCTAAATTTTACAATTGAGCTTTACACAAGTAGAGCTAGACGTGGGCAGGTTGATTGAATCAGGGAGCCTAGCCTTACCTTGGAAGGGAAGGTAAATGGCAGCAGAGGGAGAGGGAGACCAAGAACATCATGGTTTACAAATATTTCACAGTGGATAGGCTTGAATTATTCACAGTCTATCAGAACAGCACAACATCGGGACCAGTGGAGAACCATTGCATCCAACCCTCGACTAGAGGACGGAACTATTGATTGATTGAGCATTAAGTAGCAAGGCTCTTGGTTAGAACCCCATTCCTGAAATGGCAGACTAGTGAGTTCGAGCCTTACTCTAGGCGCATGCTTCCCTCCGTTTTCAAAACCACACCCTGCGATTCAACTTTAAATTAACGATTAATGACATTACCAGGGATACATAATAACAATATTAACGTACCGGTAATGTGTGCGAGCTATTACAGAAAAATTCAGGTAGAAGTGACCAACCGGTGTTAGGACAGGAAGCACTTGCTGACCAGATGCCTTGCTTATTTGCCCCAACAAGCAACAGGGCTCCAAGCCGCTCCAGATGTACCATAGAACCTTCCAGAATCAGCACACAATAGATTCACTTTCACCGCTTATATAATATTTGCATGAAGGTAAACATTTATACATACACATAAAAGTGACCATATGTGTGTCATTTAGCATCAGCAATATAAATATAAGTAGCAGCTAGTAACAGAAGTAATACTTCTAGACATTTTTGGATCTACATGTTAGAATGATCTAGTTTGATCAGAATCTAGATTTAAAATATCTAAAACACATATATGCCAAGAAACTAAAAAAAACTTAACATAGACTAGTACAAACTTGTTTGCCACTATACAGACAAAGAAACTTATTTATTTTGGCCACATCATTCATCAGAGTTCAATATACCGTACATTGTTGGAAGGGAATGTGAATGGCAGCAGAGGGAGAGGGAGACCAAGAACATCATGGTTTACAAATATTTCACAGTGGACAGGCTTGAATTATTCACAGTCTATCAGAACAGCACACCATCGGGACAAGTGGAGAACCATTGCATCCAACCCTCGACTAGAGGACGGAACTATTGATTGATTGA
>CM059201.1:56619303-56660499 GCA_030323885.1 Branchipolynoe longqiensis
TCGAGAAATGATAGAAGTCAACATGAGAACTAACTTGAAAGGGAGAGAAGCCTTACAAAGCTATGTATGTATCCTTTTGCGCAATTCCTAGACCTGCCTGCAGCGAAATAGCGATATGAATCTAGCTAGCTGCAAGGCAAACATGTCATCAGTCTAGGTGAAGAAAGAGTCTTTAAATGAGTCGCACAAAGACGACCTCTCCCAGCCTCTATGTAGTTGGTGTATAGAATGTTTTTTGCTTGGAGAGAATTCATACCCCACAAGTGGAACCCCCTCAACAGAAGGAAGCAAGGAACTACTCAGTCCGCCCCCCGCCGCCCCCCATCTCAGAAGAACCGTTAGCGGGGCGCTCCTCCTTCTACGCGGAGCGGCTCCTCTTGGAGCTTCCTCAGCCCGTCCTCTCCTTGTGCCCGCGTCGTCTGGCCAGTAGATCACAGACGGTATTACACCGCGGACACGCCACGCCACCGCACCCAGGACCCGTCACGCTCGGTGACCCGCTCCGGTGCAGAGTGCATGAAAGTAGAAGGGCAGTGTTACTTATAACAATTGAGAAAGTCTCCGCAGATACAACGTTCAGGAATGCAATACATTTCATAAGAAGCAATGGGCGCCAGCAAGAACCCGGCCTCCTACAAAGAAATTACACCCCATGTGCATCCTCCCCTGGTATAACAGGAGCCGACGCACACGCTGTCAATCATGTTCTGCCGGAAGCGCTTACTATAGTAGTAATTTTAAAATAAAGAATGCAGCATAAAATAAGAGCCAGGGCGACACTGCATAGGAAAATCTTTTAGTGTAAAATGGACAGTGTCTACCCACCAACTCCCACACCATCGACCACCTCGTTCCACTAAATAAATTTAGAATATAATATTTCCTAATAGTGTGGAACAAGGAAGTCAAGAACGGGGTGAAAGTCGAGGAATATTTTTTTGTAAATAATTTAGTATATATATATATATAAAAAAAATTATTCCGACCCCTACTGCAGAAAAATAGGCAGAACACAAGAAGCTAGATCCTCCAATCGGGAGAAAGCTAAGCTCTTCACCATAACATACATCATAAACAACCGTACTGCCAAAGAAAAAAAAAAAATATTGGAATAGAGCAGTACGATATGCTAAATACATTATGGCTATCAATGTAAAAATAGCACCGTAGTACTAGAAAAAGGTATATACAATGTTATATTAGCAACAATACACATATATATACAAGGCGGTAGCCACCTCCTTAAGGGAGATGAACATATCAGAAAAAAAAAATATTTTATATAATATTAATGTATATATTTATATAAAAAAAAACAATAACCGCCACAGGGGTGCTGGTCTTTCAATAACCCCTGACGTGGAACCCGAAATCCCTCGGACAGGGTAGCGCCGATCACCTGCGCGAGCAGTCAACCACCGCTCAACCTAACTGCCACCTGTCATCCGAGAAACCACGATACCCAGACTCCCTCGGACAGAGGAGAGCGACACCTAACTGTACCAACAGTTAGACATCGTCCACCACCCTGTCACCTGTCATCTGAATTTTGACGTGACGTCCAAATCAACTAGACAGGACAGAACGACGACTAATCGCCGTCCACCTTCCCGTCACCTGTCATCTGAACGTCGCCGTCAGCGTCAATAGGGGGACTAGACAGCCGCGGGGAGACTGTAGCAACAATCTCCCTACCGCCTAAAGGCCTAATGGTCCCTATACAGGTTAAACCTGTCGCCTCACCCCCCTCGGCCTCATCAAAGAGTAAACCGAGAGAGTCTACGGCCTCAGCTCCCCCTAATGGAATGCTGGGCGAATCCAAAATATCGTCTGACATGGTTCAAACACAACGAACTGCGAACGCAGCTCAAGTTGTGTGTCCCACGCCCGACGATCGCCGCACACGCTGTGTCAAGTCTGCGCGATAAACGCACAGACCAACACAGACGCGGCCGGCCTTGCTGTATCCCTAAAGTATTAAGTACAAAATGAGGAATACGCGAACAGATAGGATTAATGTCCGAGGACAAACACACCCACCTTGTCTGCCGGTAGAGTGACTGGCTCCACGTCCCCTCTCGCAGAACCGCAGAGTCCAGTCGGCGTACCAACCAGAGAATGATTGGCTCTCCCGCAAAACACCAGGTGCGCCACCGGTGCAGCTAGCATGACCTACATAGGAACCAAACCAAACCACCCGACGGCGGCATTCCCCGTCCCCCCGCAGTACCGCTGACGTCACCGCACCACGTGGTAACGGTGAAACCCCAACCGCAGAATAATAGGGTGACCTAATTAGCTCAACCACAAAGCCCGCCCGCCAGCTAGTGCACAATACTGAGCCACCCCCGGCGACAGATCCCCGGCCCTCACGCAGTACCCACCAAACAACAAAACGTACTGCGTAGCGCCAACGACCTACCCGCCCGGTTACACGCACATGCTATAAGCGACCCAGTTACGCCTAACCAAACAGTCACACCAGTTACACACCCCATGCCCGCAGTGAACACCAACACTCCCTCGGTCATAGCAGTTAAACGCAGTACGCCCCGTCAACAATAACCAACGCGTTAGACAAGAAATAGCAGATAATAAACACACGGCTTAGGCAAAAGCATTACGCAGAACAGTAGTAACTGCGCCCATTTATTGGCGCCCCCGGGGCCCCCGGTCTTTCCCCACCATTCTCAAATAACTGCGTAGCAAAGTTTAACTGAACATATATACTGCGTTACTCGTTGTGTGACAGGGATCAGCGTATCTCATGTACAACCAACCCCTGGAGACCAGACAACACCAGGGTGGAGTAGCCGAATACCTACTACCCCACCCTATACCAGTTATCTGCGTCGTAATGCCAAACGCTCAGATCGCCGCACAGGCGGTGCATCTGAACCCGCATCAGACCCCTGTCCAACTGGTACAAAGTCGCTGTCACTACCCAAGCTACTGCGTCCAGAAACAAAACTATCGACATCAGACACTGATCTAGAACGACGCCGACGTTTATTTTTCCGTTTATCAGGCCTATGCCGCCTAGGGCGCATAGCCTCCCCCGCAGTAACTGGAAGCCCAGGTACTTCCTTCTGACTAACCACATCTATAGTGCCAGCCTCCACCCTCGCAGGTGCGGGCTCGTCCCCTACATGTGCATCTAGCCAGGAGGATGGTCCAGCGTTTCTAGACATCTGCTCGGTGTAAAGCTTAAGACGTCTAACGTTAGATTTACGGTATTTACCATCCTTGCCCTTTAAAATAACTGTGGTGTCAGAGACAACTTCTGTTACAGTAAAGGGACCATCCCAATTCTTCGCGAGTTTGACTCGAGCTAGCGGCGCATGATACCGCACCACCCGGTCCCCCACCTTGAACTGGCGCCACGCAGCAGGCCCGTAGTCAGATTTCTGACGAACCACCGCTCGACCTAAAGCATCGCGAACTGCGCTATACGCGTGGTGAAAGCAATGCTCCAACCATCTTACAAACACGATCTCACAAGGTCGATCTACTTGACGATTCACCACCCCAAACTGCAGATCTGCTGCCAGCCGGAGATCCTCCCCAAATAGTAACCTGTTCGGAGTCACACCCGTAGATGCGTGCTCCGTACAGTTATATGCGTGTGCCACAAACTTGACCTGTAAATCCCAATCATCCTGAAAGTCATTCACGGTACAAGCCAACGCAGATATTAACGTCTTATTAAAACGTTCTACCATACCATCCGATTGAGGACAGTACGGGTTCGTACGCGTTTCCTTAACGCCCAACAAGCGCAACATGGACTGGAACAGTGTGGACTCAAATTCCCGTCCTTGATCCGAATGGATCCGCATCGGGGCACCGAATACCAAAACCCAGTTATCCACCAACGCCTGCGCTGCAGTGGGTGCAGTGTGATCTTTTAAGGGGTACACTTGCACGTACTTAGTGTAATAGTCTTGGACTACCATCATCACCACATTCCCCCTAGACGTCGTCTTAAACCCGGACACAAAGTCACACGCTAGACGGCGCCACCGATGCCAAGACAATTCCTGAGTCAACGGTAACTTAGCGATCCCATCACCTGGCTTAACCACCTGACACTTATGGCAAGTGCGTACCCACCGCCTAATATCAGACGTCATGCCAGGCCAATAGAACCGCCAAGCTAAACGCTTGGTGGAGCGAACACGTCCAAAGTGCGTAGCTGTAGAATGCCCCTGACAAAACAACAACACATCATCGCGCAATGCAAACGGCACGACGATCTGCAGGCGACTGCGTAGGTCTTCACCCACTACCTTCCACCTGCAGAGCACACCCTCACGCAGTTCTAACAGATCCCATTGATTTATAATCTTACGAGTCTCTGCATTCTCCACCGCCAGCTCGTCACGCAGAGGCTTCGAGCGGCCCTCCTCCAACCACCCGATCACACGCAGTATGGAGGGATCTTGGCGCTGCGCCAAACGAACCTCTGATAACGTCCAAAGTTCATCATCATCTATGTCCGCCAGACGCATCGCAGCAATTGCTGCGAGTACACAATTATGCGCGCCACAGTCTGTGCAATCACCCGGCCGCACTTACGCACCGGAATTCTACTCAGACTATCTGCGTTGATATGATCCACTCCTTTTCTGTACACAATGTGCTCATTCGTCACACCGTATTCAGACAGTGTGGCCAACCAACGCCCCATCATCCCCTCCGCCTCCTTGAAATTCAACAACCAACGAAGAGAATGATGATCAGTCCGGATAATAAAATCCGACCCTATCAGAAAATGTTTCCACTTCCTGCTATACACGACGATAGCCATCAACTCCCGCTTCGTCGTGCAGTAATTCCGCTGCGCTTTATTAAGTTTGTTACTTGCAAAAGACAACGGGACCTCTACTCCATCCTGCACCTGACTTAATACGCCCGAGATAGCAAACCCTGACGCATCAGTGTCCAGAATGAACCGCCCCACTGCTCGCGGATATCGCAGCACTGGGGTCTGAGCAAAGGCACGTTTCAAGCCCAGAAATGCCGCCTCCTGAGCGTCGCCCCACACAAATTTTATTTTCTTCGCGGTAACGACCAAGTCCTGCAAAGGCACAGCTAACCGCGCAAAATCAGCAATGAAATCGCGATAGTATGACACAAACCCAAGGAATGATCTCACTTCCATCATATCCTCAGGTCTGGGCCACCCCGCAATTGCAGAGAGTTTTTCCGGATCCGCCTTAATCCCCCTCGCAGAAACTACACGCCCCAGGTACTGCGTCTCACGCCTAAAAAGCCTACACTTTGAAGCTTTGAGTCTCAGACCATAGGAACGTAAACGATCGAACACTGCTTGAAGCCTCTCTTGACATTCGGTCAGTGTCCGACCAAAGACAATGATATCATCCAAATACACCAAACAGATCTTCCACTGAAGACCCGCTAGCATATCCGTCATCATCTTTTCGAACGTGGCTGGAGCATTACACAACCCAAACGGCATCACGTTCCACTCAAATAAGCCTAAGTGAGTACTAAAAGCAGTCTTAGCAATATCCCCCGGACCCATAGCAACCTGATGATACCCAGATTGCAGATCCAGAGTGCAAAACCACTCATTACCCCCTAAACTCTCGAGCGACTCATCTATGCGCGGTAATGGGTAAGCATTCTTCCGCGTCACAGTATTGAGTTTTTTAGTCAATGCAAAAACGGATTGAACCATCTTTTTTCTTGACTAAATGGACAGGTGAACTCCACGGTGAATCGCTACTCCTAATCACTCCACTATCCAGCAGCTTATGCAGCTCCGTCTCCAGTGCTTCTTTTTTCGAATGCACGAAACGCCGATAGGGAATCCTAAAAGCAGCAGCCTCACCGACATCAATGCCATGCTTCACCACCTCCGTCCAGCCTAACGTCTCACCAGGCACTGCGAAAACCTGGATATTTCTACCCAGAAATTCAACTACCCGAGAGTGGTCAGACTCATCAACCACCTCACACCCCATAGCTAAAGGCATAAGATGGGCAGGCAAGCTCCCATCGAGGGTCCGAGATACCACAGAAGGTGCCACGCACTCCTCCGTCGTACCAAAAGTAACCACATCGGCCACCGCCCCCAACGCAGCAACGCCCACTTCCCCTCTACCACTCACAACACGAGAGGAGCAATCCAACTGCGCCGCCCGCGCGACACGCAGTCCAGGCCAACCACTGCCCCAATTACCCAGTAACTGCGAACAGCTGACCGAACCACACCGCCCCGCGCTGACCCCGTCCACTGGGTCAACTGCGCCACCAGCTGACTCAGTGACCTCGTCACCGCGAGCAATGTTTACACCAGATTGTTTAGACAACACCGCCTTAGCGTATTCACCATGAACATCACCAAAGTCAGTAGCCTCACCCAACAACCCAACAGTTGTACCCCTCCGTAATCTAACCGCATAACGATTCGGATTAAACAACGGTACAACCGCGTCAACAGGACTCCACACCAGCGTATTCTGACCTACTAATCCCAGCTCATGCAACTCTGAGACCATCGGCTCAAATAGGCTCTGGTGATCACCGTCAACTCCCACAGCTGTAATTTTCACATCACAACCGGTCATCGGAGCAATGCGAATATCCTGCGCGACAGCAGACACAGTCTGACTATCGCGACGTAATTCACACTGCACCGTCAGTTGATACGGATATCGAAGAAATAGGCTGCCTGCCTGCCGCAGCTCACAACCATAATACTCCAAAAATTCCGCACCAAAAATACCATCCTCTGAAATATCGGAAACAGTAGGGGCATAATGAAATATTTTCCCCCCGATGTCCAGAGATAGTATGGCTTGTCCGTACTGCTTGAGTGGTGCTCCGGTGACAGTGACAGGCTTCACGCTATTATCGAAAAACACCTTATCACCGTCTAGCTTATCGAAGAATTTTCGTCCAACACATGTGACCGCAGCCCCACTGTCTATTTAAAAATACCCGATAACCCCTCTAACACACACTCTCACATACCACCGTTTTCCGTCCAAAGACCAGAAAGTGGAATCCACGAATAAGCGTTTACCACAAGGGTGAGACAGGTCGCACCCCTGACGCTGCACTATAAATTGCATACAGTCGTCCAAAGGTGCGGGAGCCAAAGCAGAAACGCAACGCGCTATCTGCTTCATGCCATCCCACAATACCGACACCACTGGGATCGTGTCACCAGGGGCGATCACCGGCGGTCCCGCGCTAGCATCAGACTGCACACCGGCTTCCTTGATAGTCAACACCCCATCCGCTTTGGCGGTATCCGGGCTTACCAATTGGGTTGGGCCTGCGCCCAAACGGTCCAACCCTAGGCATTTAAATTAGGCTTAGCCTTCACGTCCCTGTCTTTACGGAGACGCGCCAACCTTGCCCGATCAACACCCGAGTTGTCCCTACCCTCGCGATCACCGGCTATCACAGCCTCCTCGAGAGTACGTTTTACTCCAGTACATTGTATAGGCCAATGTCCGAAAGCAAAGCAACGACCACATTCATGATCACGAGCACGCGCATCTTTCTTAGCTACGCGCCTGCGCGCAGATAACCCAGATGAGTTAGACCCACCTGTTGCCACCTGCGCCGCAGATTTCTGCTCCCCTATCACCTCACGCATCCACCCTTGGACCACCGATTTCGTGATAGGTGGCGGTTGATAACCCCCCCCAGAGCTCACCCTGAAATTGCCACCATCCCGATAGCCACCTCCAGACGAACCCCGATAGGAATTACCACTGCGATAGCTCCCCCCAGAATTTCCCCGAGAGTAACCACCACCGCCATTACGCCGAGGATCACGTAGCGCGCTATACGCAGCCACCTCAACCTCGAACTCACTATCCGACTCATCTGATAGTCGAATAGCCTCCACCGCAGTCGACCGCCCAGCACGCAGTGCCTTGGCGCAGTAATCGTCGACCACCTCAAACATCTCCTCCAGAGACGACTTGCCCGGACACCACCGGTCATAGGCGGCACGCTGCTCACCTGGATCTATGAGTGAGCACACGAAACGCTCGACTATCTTAGTCTCGATCGCACGCTCACTCATTCCAGTATCTCTAGCAGCCTCCCGCCCATCAACCTGGAGCTGCAGACCGTACGCGCGGTACGATCCATCACGGGCAGTTTGAACGCGTTTCTTCCACTGATACCAACGCGCCATGGGGTCCACTGGTCGGAACTTATACGAGATGATAGGAAGTAACTCCCTCATCGTCGTCAACCCATGACGCCTCCACGCGTCCACACAGTCCTGCGCCGGCCCCCCCCTCAACAGAGGCAACAGTTGAATGAGAGCTACCCTCTCATCCCACATGTTTGACCGCATATCCAACGTAAAGTCCCGCCACCAGATATTCCACTCCTGCTTAATACCTGTAAATGGCTTAGGACGTAGCGTTGGAATCCGCGCAGAACCCGCCACGGGATGCCGCAGAACATTCTCATCCAGCTCTAACGTATCCCGATTACACGACTCCCAACCTGCCCCACCCCCAATCGAAGCAGGCTCCCGAATCACATCCATTATTGCAGGATGATGACGGAACAACCACATCTCGTCCACTGAGTACTGGCGACCTACTGGCAGTCCAGGCAATGACGCAATCGGAACTGCGTCACCCCCCATACCCACCGGGTCAGGAATCCTCTCACTCTGTACCTCTTCATGAGTATTACCCACGTAGACGGAGTCCTGCACAACACCTCTCAGATGTTGCCCCGACGCCCCCCCCTTAGAGGTACCATCTTCACTGTAGGGCTCCGGCTCCCTAGGACCCCCACCTCCCCCGCCGCCCCCCTTAGAGGGCGCCGGTGAACGTGGTGAGCCACCCGCGGAAACCGGGCGCGCAGTACGCACTGGCAACTGCGTCTCGCAGTTATCTAACCGTGTAGACTCAGTTACCCCCACATTACTCTCTCCAAGCTCCAAACTGCGTTGAAACGCCAGTTTCTCAGCCTGAAAAGCTGCGCGCTCACTTACAAGAACCCCCAGAGCAGAATTAATGCTACACCTCTCGGCAGCAAGCAACCGTTCACATCTCTGATTCTCCCCTTGTAAATGCCCACTCAGCGCCTCCCGCATAGATAAGTCCTCCGTCTGTTTAGTAAACGCAGCTTGCTGCTCATCTACCAACACCCGATTGGATCTCACCTCTTCAGCGGAAACACGCCGCGCCGCGCTTAGCCCCGCTAATTCGCGCGCGAAAGCGGCAGCATTGGAGACTCTCAACTCATCCAACGACCGCCTCTCCTCTGCCATCCGATCAAACTGGACTCGCTTCCAAGCTCGCAGTCGGCGGATGCGCATCCCCTCTTGACGCTCCACCTCCGACTGCGACCCAGGAACCGTACGACCCATAACCAAATCATGCTCCAACGCGAACGTCAACGAGTCATCGGCTACGAACCCTGTCTCCAAAGTCGGGGAACTCTCCCTATAACAGGGATCACGGGGACCTGCACGTCCAGCTCCCGTCCCCACAGAACGGACAGCTGAACTCCCCCACGGCGAATACTCCAGCGGCCTACCTCCCACAGAACCCCCGCGCCCAGCCAGACCTAAATCCTCACGACACGCGATTGAACTGCTACCCTCGTGTACACCTGCCCCCGAATCACTACTGATCGACAGAGACTGCATATCATCGAGAGCGAAGCCCCCCTTCATCGTACTCCCCGTAATGCCCTCCCCAGTATTTTTACGAACTGAGAGAACATCTCGCACTGCTACCGATGGCGCGACATCTTTCGACGACGCGCCACCACTATCAGAATGAGTGCCCAACCGCGTGTCACGCCCACCACCCTGTATCACCCCCGTCGTAAACAACGGCGCAATACCGGGTGGCGGACTGCCACTCAGTCGGGCTAACTGCGTCCAATAGCTGTCAGCACTTTCGGCATGTCTAGACGACACCACCGGCACAAGTGGCGGAGTGGCTACGCCCCCCCCACTCACTGACACACGGCGGCGGTCCCCTATAACGCCGGCACCTGCATTTGGAATGAACGTACATACATCAACATTCCTATCAGGTGAACTGTGAGCGTGGTGCGGTGCACTCACCGCAGAAGCGTCCACGCCCACCGGTAACCCAACTGCGCCGGGGCTCCCCGCACCACTGTCTTGGTACTGGCGCCCATTACGCAGTTGACCTGCCGTCGCTCCCTCCATAACTATGAATTACGAAGAGAACCTACCTGCGGAGTCCATGGCCCAGGTCCAATACTTACCCCCTTACGCAGAAGGCAAGCTGGCTCACGGCACCAAAGTAATGGCCCACGGCCCTCCGACTCACCCTTTCTCTCACGAAAGAACACAAGATTCAATTCAGTGTACGCTTCACTTGGTTTATTGAACCCTTGCTCTCCGCGGGTGTCAGAGTTGACTGACCCGCCCCCTGACTCGCCAGATCCCACATCGACTCTATAGGTGTGTGTGAGGGGGTGGGTCAACCACACGCAGTAGAGGTCAGCCCGGCTAGGGTCTGACCGGTGGTGACCCATGCCGCCACCTAGCGCAGTGTAGTGGAACTGCGCCAGTGGCGTCGTAGTCTCCGCTGCTACCGCGTGATAGTAGAGCTCATGTTCAGACTACTACACTAAGGTAAAACAGGAAAACATTTTAGCCTTTTTGAGGGCAGCTGGACTGTACCAGCTCATATAGTTTACTAAATAGATTCTATCAATTATTAATAAAACTTTTCTTTTTCTATGGGAATTTGTTTCCCTTGCCCGCAAATATATCACTGTGAGCTTTCTAATTTAATGAGTGTCTATTGGCACATAATTGATTGTCTGCTATTCCATGTAAAAGCGATGGTTTGAACAAAAAACAAACATTTCTCGCCGTGAATATGGCCTATGCTGCCGACACGGCGTAAAGCAACCACCAATCAAATCAAATCTTGGAACTTACAAACCTCAAGGCCTGTCCTGAACTTAGATGGTGGGGAGGTGGTGTGTGAGCGTATATGATTGGATGTTGGGGAGAGTGTCAGTGTATAGACCCCTTTCAATGTTTATAAACATTGTGTATGCACGCGCAGCTTGGCTGCAGAACGAAGGCACACTGCCATTGAGTTTGCCGGTAGACTCAGTGTAAAACGTTTATTTTATTCAAAATTCATAGAAATGCAGAAAACTAACCTTGTAAATTTAATATATTCTATTCGTGGAATATGTTTTCTATATGTGTTCCAAGCGGGTTGCTTCTAGGTGGTGTAGTTTCAGAGATATTTCACTTTTTCTGTATGAAGATTGCTCACGACCATTGACAATGCATTGAGTTTGCCGATACGCATAGTGTAAAACGTCTATTTTATTCAAAATTAATAGAAAGGCAGAACCCTAACCTCATGAAGTTAATATAATTGTATTTGTTGCATATGTTTTCTATATGTGTTCCAAGTGGCTTGCTTCTAGGTGGTGTGGTTTTAGAGATATTTCACTTTTTCTGTATGAAGATTGCTCACGGCCATTGACAACATTTGAGTTTGCCGGTACGCGCAGTGCAAAACGTTAGTTTTATTCAAAATTAATAGAAATGCAGAAGCCTAACCTTATGAATTTAATATAATCTATCGATTGAATATGTTTTCTATATGTATTCCAAGCAGGTTGCTTCTAGGTGGTGTGGTTTTAGAGATATTTAACTTTTTCTGGTTGAAGATAATTCAAGATTGCTCACGGCGATTGACAATGCATTGAGTTTGCCGCTACGCGCAGTGCAAAACATCTATTTTATTCAAAATTAATAGAAATGCAGAACCCTACCCTTATAAATTTAATATAATCTATTCATTGAATATGTTTTCTATATGTGTTCCAAGCAGGTTGCTTCTGGGTGGTGTGGTTTTACAGATATTTCTCTTTTTATGTATGAAGATTGCTCATAGCCATTGAGTTTGCAATGTGACAGTGTGTTGTCCTGCAGCCAAAAGGTGCGTGCACTGACCTAGATCCCTATTCTGACGTCATGGGAAATAGGTCTATTGCTGAGAGTGTGTGTGCAGAGTGAGACCAACGACCCTATAATATTAAGACTGCTCACTCCCTATCTCTCCCATGGTAATGTAATTTTTGCAGTGCCACCTGGTGGTGGGTTTGATCAGCCCGGCTGTTGGTTGGTGTTTGACATGTAAACACATACAATTATATTATATATGAGATAGGTAAGTATGAATACACATCAATATGAAATTGCTATGAACAAATACACATCATCATTAGCCTCATCATCATCATCATCACCATCATCACACATCTTTCACATTCATATATACATTTATACATATAATATAGCAACTGTTTAACCAAGAAAACAGCCAGCGCACCAAGTGGTGGGTTTGATCATGTTGATTACACAGTACAGGCTGAGTGAGCCGTCTTAGTATTATAGGGTCTTTGGTGAGACTACTACAGGAGTTAATTCAACCCCACTCCTGAAGGCCGTCGCTAATTACAGGTGTGTGTAGCATCCCTGCCTGACACCTCCACCCACACCCACCACACCCACCACACACCTCCCCCACACCACACTCACCTCGCTGCTTGTCGGCTTCTCGTACCCAGTGGCCCCCATCCCCCGCCCCCTACCTAAATCTACCCACAAGTAGAACGAACAGATAGGGGAAGAGCATTCTGACGAATTGGATTCTGGTTCCTGATTTAACTGCTAGGTGCGCATGGCCGTTGGGGGCGACACCTAGCGGCGTCGAGATTAGTTGACTGAGAGAGTGTGTGGCCGCCCTGAGCAAGCAGATTATTCAACGGGAGACGTTTATTGATTTTATTGTTTGCCCCGGTGATCTTTTAGTTTTATATCTGAAGAGTTCAGGCTTAAACCCCGTAAAGGCCAATCCAAAAATTAAGATAACCGTTGGAGTCAAACCTTCAAGAGGTTACCTCTTGTATATGCCTATTTTTTGTTCATAGCTCCATAACCATTTCATCACAAGAAAAGTGGAATTGGCAAGCTTTAAAATTACCTTCATGCAACCATCTTTTATTTTAATACAATTTGTGGATTGGCGTTTAAGGGATTTTCCACCTGAACTCTTCATTTCTTTAATGCTTTGTTTGTTGGTTTACGTCCTAGCATCATCTACGGTCATAACAGGATGGGTACCCGCTTGTGACAATGCACACTCAGGGCGACTTTATAGTGCTACTCCACTGCGAAACCAGGCCGCCAGCACCATGCCCTGATATGCTACTCAGTCACATTATCCTGACACTGAGCTAACCAGCTAAGCGCATTGCTTTGTCAAGAGATCTAAGTTTGGTTACAAAGCTACTGGAAACAGATTTATGCAGGGGGTGGAAGGGTGGGTGGTTTCGGAAAGTGAATGCATATAACAAGAGGCCATAAGGTACAGCTTGGCTGACAATAAGGTTGGCTTGTTTTATAAGAGAAAACATGTAACCCACAACGATTGTTTGAGTTGCCCCGGGTATACATCTTCTACTCGGTGCTGCTCCCCATTTTTGAATGAACCGCAGTGACTGGTGCTGTACATTATACAGCAGGAGCCACTCCCTTAATTCTACAGGATCGGTGCTGTGACTAATACAGCACTGACCAAACTTAGATTGTCTAGAATGTCAATTCCAATAGTAAGATGGCCGGAAGACCAGTGCTTCGGCGCTGACAAATGTCATATTCAGATGAATAAATACTTTACCAAAAAAATAAAAATAAATATATATAGATGCACTTTCTTGTGGGTGGTAAGTATGTTTATTCCCACGAATAAGTTCTTTCCTCAGCACCGAAATACTCGTCTTCAAGCCATCTATCAATTGGGGATTATTTAGACAAAAATGGTGTATCGAGTAGGGTGAGCTAAGAATAAGAAAAGCTGTTAAATACACAATGGATCATGATATAACGGTACATTAATGCTAAACAAAAGCGTCAGCAGAGAAAAGATCATCTCCTTCACCTACCAGACTCCCTGACTGCAGCTACGCACACATGTCCAATAAGCAACCACACATTCCGAGCACAAATTAGACTCATCGGTCATCGACAGACAAGTTCACAACAAATGATGAGTTGATGTCATCATTGCCACCAAAGGACAATCAAGAGTGGTTGGTGGGTTTTTTGTGTTTGTGGGGGTGGTGGGGTGGTGGGTGTTGTGTGGTTGTTTTGTTTGTTGTTGTTTTGTTTTTGTGTGGTGGTGGTGGTTTTTTGTTTTGTGGGTTGGTTGGTTTTTTGTGTTTTGGTTTGGTTTTTTTTGTTGGTTTTGTGTTGGGGTGTTTGGTTGTGTTTGGTTTGGTTGTTTGGGTTTTGGTTTTTGTGTTTTGTTTTTGTGTGGTTTGTTGTGGGGTGGTTTTGGTTTTTTTGGGGTTGTTTGGTTTGGGGTTTTGTGGGTTTGTGGTGGTTGGGTTTTTGTGTTGGGGGGGGTTGGGTTGGGTGTTTTTTTTTTTGGGGTGTTTGTGGGGGGGTGGTGGGTGTGGGTTTTTTGTGGGTGTTTTGTTGTTTTGTGTTGTTTGTTGTTGTGGTGGGTTGTGTTGTGAGTCTTCACAAGATATTGTTCTATAAATGTATAAATGTCAATTTTATAAGTGTATTATGTAATGGGAATAAGCGGGTACTGACAGATCCGTTAGTTCACGGGTCATTTATCTATACCAAAAAAAAGAAATTTAAACAAGTTAGATCGATATAAACAAATTTGAATTCAGATGTGACACTTATGTTACTGAGTCGATGAGAGTTGGACAAATAAAAGAGATGAAATGATACAAAAAGAGACCCATTAACTAACGGAGATGATCATGATATATGCACTGCACCCCTGCAGACAATGATGAACCTTGTAAATTGCTTGTTGTAATCCGTAGATTCATGTCAGTTGGCATCACACTCTTCAATTCCGAAAGAGGAAGATGTAGTATATTCACGGAGAACAAGCTAGACCCAGCGAGAGGGGGTCATGCGATGCAGGTGACGTAGTAGATCCGGACCAGAATAAACTCACTCAGCCTTCGGACTTCATGGCGTTCGTGTCTGTCTTCTCTACAGTGTAGGGGGAGTGGGTGGTGGTGGAGTGGGGTAGGTGGGGGTGGATGGTGGTGTAGCGGAAGTGGGTGGTGGGGGGGGTGGGGGAAGGCGGTGGGGGTGTAGGTGGGGGTGGATGGTGGTATAGGGGGAGTGGATGGTGGTCTAGGTGGAGTGGATGGTGTAGCGGAGTGGGTGGTGGTCTACTGGTGGTGTAGGGGTAGTGGGTGGTGGTGTAAGGGGTGGAAGGTGGTGTAGGGGGAGTGGATGGTGTTGGGGAGTGGGTGGTAGGGGAGTGGGCTGGATGGTGGTGTAGGGGGAGTGGATGGTGTAGTGGAGTGGGTGGTGGTGTAGGGGGAGTGGGTGGTGGGGGAGTGGGGGTGGAGGTGTAGGTGGAGTGGATGGTGTAGGGGAGTGGGTGGTAATGTAGGAGGTGGAGGAGCATGGTGCAGTGGTTGCTGGCTGAGGGGTATCAGTCGCGGCCCAACTGAGTGGGTGGTGGTGTAGGAGGAGGAGGAGCATTGCAGTGGGTGCTGGCTGAGGGGTATCGGTCGCGTCCCCACTGAGTGGGTGGTGGTGTAGGAGGTGGAGGAGCATGGTGCAGTGGGTGCTGGCTGAGGGGTATCGGTCGCGTCCCCACTGAGTGGGTGGTGGTGTAGGAGGTGGAGGAGCATGGTGCAGTGGGTGCTGGCTGAGGGGTATCGGTCGCGTCCCCACTGAGTGGGGGTGGTGAGGAGGGGAGGAGCATGGTGCAGTGGGTGCTGGCTGAGGGGTATCGGTCGCGTCCCCACTGAGTGGGTGGTGGTGTAGGAGGTGGAGGAGCATGGTGCAGTGGTTGCTGGCTGAGGGGTATCAGTCGCGGCCCAACTGAGTGGGTGGTGGTGTAGGAGGTGGAGGAGCATGGTGCAGTGGGTGCTGGCTGAGGGGTATCGGTCGCGTCCCCACTGAGTGGGTGGTGGTGTAGGAGGTGGAGGAGCATGGTGCAGTGGGTGCTGGCTGAGGGGTATCGGTCGCGTTGCGGCTCCGCAAATACCTGGCGACATCTGATAACTCTGCATGGACTCCTTCAGCGGAAAATGGCCGCGTCGAGCAATTTGTTTGACGCCGCCCGGACTCTGTTATTAGCCGTGAAACCAATACGGACCGCCCTCCTGCGGCCGGCGTGAGGGGATGTGGCCGGGAGGGGAAGGGGAGGGAGGGGGGGAGTGGGTGAGGGGGTGGAGGGGAGTGAGTGGGATGAGGGTGGTGAAGCGAGTGTTGAGGTGAGTGTTGGGGTGTGGAGGAGGGGAGGAATGAATGGGTGAAGTGGGTTTGTTTGTTTGTTTGTTTGTTGTAGGTATATAAAAGATTCAGCGTACTTCCAGTACAGCGGTGAACGAAAACGTAGTGTAAATACGGCCGAAAATAGCTTTAGTATGGAACAGGAAGTAGAATGCCTGCCTCCAGTATCAAATGGATACTTATATCGGCACAGAGTTGGTGAAATGGGAGAGAATGCAAAAAAGACAAGATGGCGGCCATAGAACGCCGTCAATTTCACTTTTAAATTGCATTAAAGTATATGTTTTATTATATCTTCCAACTCAAAAGTAGCGGGTAAATATGAAGATGTACATAAAGAATATATTGTACTTCTTAAATTAAGAATTTAGCAATTAAGTTAATTTCCCCAGCATGTCAAAATTCTTTGCCAGTTTTTCTAATGGGTTGGTTTTCACCCCTGTACTGGAAATATGGGGTGAATCTTTTATCTAGTTGTAGGGTGCTGAGTTGTGACAGTGCACACTCATGTTGACTTTATAGTGCTTCACCACTGGAAAACCAGGTGGTTGGCTCCATGACCTGATTTCCTCAGTCACATTATCCTCCTATGAGACCTAACCAGTTCTTGCCCTATTCTAGTAATGCTAAGTGCCAGGCTAGATAGCGACAAGTATACATTTTGTAAGTCATTATTTTGACTTGGGCAGGTTTCAAAATCCCAACCTTCCACATGGGGAACCTCTGCTCCACCAATTCAACCACTGTATCCGGTAACGGGTGAGGGTGTGACAGAGTTGGAGTGAGAAAGGATGACAAGGAGGATATCGGCTCCCCTTGACCGCCTCTTCACCCAGTCCTCCCCCTTCACCCCTGCTACTACCTCTCCTGGTGCCCCGCCATCTTCCACGTCCCCGTTGCGCCTAGTTCCGCCAAATCTCCTCGTCGCCCCCTTCTGATACAATTCCCACCAAATCGCCGCCCCAATGCCTCTACTGTCACCCAATGTCACCACTGTAACAAGTATCACCACTGTCATCCACTGCCACTACTGTCAATACTATATCACCACTGTAACCACTGTCAATATTGTAATTACTGTCACCACTGTCACCACTGTCACAACCTTTAGCCACCTTCACCGTCGCTACCATAGCCACCCCCGCAAACTCCCCTCACCCTCCTCCACACACACACACATATTTCCCTGTCCACCTTCCTCCACACACACACGCATACACACATGTCGGCCCGCCTTACCCCCCGCCGCGTTGTTTGGGCATGCGCGTCAGTCATGAAAGGAAACGTGGGCAAGGTCGTCTGCTCCCGATCGCTGTGAAGTGGGAGGGGTGGGCGCCAAATGACAAAGGCTAAACCGCTGCAGGCACCGTCGTAGCGGGGGGGGGGGGGGGGGGGGGGGGGGGGGGGGGGGGGGGGGGGGTGGGGCGGGGCGGGGCGGGGCGAGGCTGGGGGGAGCTGGGGTTGGAAGGGATGGAGGCATTTGCCAGTGTGTGGCTTGTAATCTTGGTGCGTGTGCTTACCTGCCCCGGCGCGGAAGGTGGGGAGATTGGCGGGGTTAGGTGAGGGGGGGGGGGGGATGTGAGCCGGGAAACGCTTGTGTTTGTTGGGGAGGTAGGAGTGGGATGGGGGGGGGGGGGGAGACTTGAGGGGAACAGCGTGACAAGACGCATTGTTTACTGTCAGCGGTAATGACCTGTATATGGGTGTGCGTGACACGGGAACCAGCGGGGTCCGGGTGTGCCCGTCCGTGTGAGTGTGTGGGTGTGAGGGGGGGTGGGGGGGGGGGGATGCTCGTGCATGGATGCGTGTTAGTGTGAACGTGCGTATTCCTGTAAGTGTGCATGTTGTCGGTGTGCACGTGCACACCATACAACATACACATACATACATGCATACATACAATACATACATAGAATACATACATGCATACATACATACACACAAGACATACATACATACATACATACATACATACACACAAGACATACATACATACATACATACATACATACATACACACGATACATACAATACATGCGTACATACATACAATACAGAGGTGAGCAAGCGGGATGGCTGAATGAGTTGAGCGTCTGTCTCCCGTTTTGAAAGATCATAGGATTCTAGGCTACATTCCTTACACGCGGTATGCGGCATGCAAATGCGAATGTGAATGCGAATGCGAATGCGGCAAAAAATCGATAAGCATCTATTAGTCAATGGGGGTGATTCCATGCATCCGAATGCGAATGCGAATGTGAATGCAAATGTGAATGCAAATGTGGCAACTGAATTGGTCCATGTAGCCATCGGTGCGGCATGCGAATGCGAATGCTGCTGCGTTTGTCATAGAAAACAGTGGTAGAGAAACCTGACACTATGTGTGGGTGTGGGTGTGGGCGAAAGGACCCAACCCGTGTGCATGCCACATGCCGCATGCCACAGGTCGCATGCCACATGCCGCATTCACATTCGCATGCCGCATACCGCATGTAAGGAAGCTTAGCTTAAGCCATGGGCTCAAACCCTGGTTGAATCAAACCAATGACTTAAAAATTGATAATTGTCGCTTCCTAGCCAGGCGCTCGACATTATTAGGACAGGGCAAGGACTGGTTTAGCACAGTGTCAAGATAATGTGACTGGGTGGGATATCAGGTCATGGTGCTGGTGGTCTGGTCTCCTAGTGGGGCAGCACTATAAAGTTGACATGCGTGTGCACTGTCACAAGTTGGTACCCATCCTGATATGGCCTTAGATGTTGCCAGGACGTAACACTCCAACAACTAACTACTACCCTACAATACATAGGCCCTACGTACATACATACATACACACATACATACATGCATACATGCATACGATACACACATACGATACATGTATTCAAACATACATGCATACAGACGTACATACCTACATATGGGCATACATGCATAAATGCATACAATACATGCATACAAACATACATGCATACATACCTACAGCTGTACATACCTACATATGTGCATGCATGCATACATGCATATGATACATGCATACAAACATACATGCATACATACATGCATACATACATACATATATACATGCGTACATACATACATACCTGAATACATGCATACATACATACATACCTACATACATACATACATACCTACCTACATGCATACATACACACATACCTACATACATACATACGTACATACGTACATACGTACATACATAACTACATACATACATACATACATACAGACGTACATACCTACCTACTTATATACACATACATACATACATACATGCATACACACATATATACATACATGCATACATACATACATACATACATGCATACATACATACACACCTACATACATACATACAGGCGTACAGACATACACACAGATGTACATACATCCATGCATACAGACATGCATACCTACATACATACATACATATATACATACATACGTCCATACATACATACATACATACCTACATACATACAGACATACATACATACAGACATACATACATACATACCTACATACATACATACATATATACATACATACATACATAATACATACATACATACATATATACATACATACATACATACATACATACATACATACCTACATACATACATACATGCATACATGCATACATACATACATACATACATACATACATACATACATACATACATACATACAGACGTACATACTTACATACAATACCGAATAAGATGTGTTTCTTCCCCTGGCCACGCCGAGTGATCAGGCTTTTTGCGACCACTTGTGACTAGATTTGATATTATCCAATGTGACACAATCAAATTAAAACATGATGCGTTTCCAAGGAAACCACCGATTTACTAACACTAACAGTTGATTTTTTGTGAATGCCGAAACAATGTTCTATTTCGGGGGAACCCTGCCGCAGCTCGACGCCCGTTGCGGATATGAGTGGAGGGACATCTGTTTTCAATATCATTCCGGGCGGTGAAAGCGTGAGGCCATAAATAGCCATGAATGTGGCCTCCATGAAGATATCTACATACATACTCTAGTTGTAGGGTGCTGAGTTGCCTGGGCGTGCACACCATAAAACATACACATACATACATACATACATGCATACATGCATACAGTATATGTATATATACATACATACATCCATATGCATACATACATACATGTACATACATACAGACGTATAGCTTCCCATTCCAGTTTTGTGCTGGAAGTTATGCCTGGTACACACCTACCGTTTGTGCGCACACACCTCATGTTTACGATCAAAAACTGGCCGTTTCGCGCATAAAAATCGCTAGGTGTGCGCCCCCCGCGCACACCTAGCGATTGCGATTCGCGCATAAAACTCAGTTTTTAGTGCTAAAAGCGGCCGTTTACGATTGCGATTCGCGATTCGAAAAACGAATCGGCCCGTTTTCAGTTTTAAGCGGGTCGGGTCGAGTCGCGAGTTTTAGTGCGCAAATCCTATACGGGAGGTGTGTACTACAGGACAAGCACGGGACGCAGGCGCACACACACCTACATACACACCGCACTAACATCTCACCAACACACATATCACACATGACCCACTCCACCCAACACTACGCACACCCCTACACACCCCCTACATACACCCCATACAACAGGTAGCCCCACCCACTGCCTAACTAATCCCATCCTCACTTCACTTCTTTCTCTGGCCGTGGCCGGACTTACTGTGCATACCGCTGAATCTGGAGGGACATAAGTTTGGATCCTGGTCGAGTCAAACCAATGGTTTATAAAATAGGTACCTGTTGCTGCTCGGCAAAAACTCCCCAAAAACAAACAATACACACCCTACACACGTCCCTACACACCTCTACACGCCCCCACACGTCCACCCCAGCCGTGGGCGGTATGTTCCTCTTACACACGATACGGTCGTAGTCAGGCTACGGATAATTTGCTCCACTATCAAATTTCCATTCACTCCTTTCTATCCATGCCGGGCTCTGACCAGTGAGACCAGGCATCGGTGAATCTGGAGGGACAGCATCGTCGGCATGGCATTGACAATCTCTGTAATAACGCGTTTTGGTGTAATGCGAATTTTTTTTTTTTTTTTTTTAAATTTTTTTTTTATTGACGAGGTATTTACTCTGCCCATAACGTATAAGCTCCTGTCAGGGTGCTTGTTTTCAACGCTGGACAGCTGTGGTGCTGTCTTGATCTGTTCCTTTGCCCAGGAGTGTTTACCTGTGTCTGCTCGGGTCAGCCTTCTGCAATTTTGGTTGTTAGTAATAGCCTATGTTAGTTTTTTTTTAATTTTCCAGTTTTTTTTGTCTAGTCTGAGTAATGATACCTTAGCCTACTATGTACATCTACTTGGGTGACATGCAGGCTTGTGGGAGAGGATCCCGTTCCATTCAGATTTTTGTTATTTGTTACAGCATCCTTTCACCTAAACCCTGTCCTTAGATAGTGCACTCGTGTGCTAGAACACACTCGGACCCTTTAGGACTGCAGCCAGGTGTGATGGCTGTGTTGCTTCCCTAGTCATTTTGTATTTCAGGGTGGATCAGTTGCAGGACCGTGGCCTGTCCACTTCTGTGTTGGTTTGTGCCATTACACATACCCAGGTGGACTGCGCCATGTGGTGATAGCTTTCCTGATTTCCTTAATACTTAGGAGAGCTAATTTCCCTATTTTTTCTGTTTAGTGCCTACCACTTTTCCTGGCCTGTCTTTTGCTTTCTGTGCCAGTACACAGCAAGCATTCACGGCGCTCAGGGGCAGGTGCGGTTTTGTTGTGTTAGTAAGTAATTGTTTTCTTTAGGAATTTTTTGTAGTGGTCAGGGTTACGGATCGCCCGCAATTTTACATTTTGTTTATTCCAGGCATGTGCTGCCATGGTTAGTACACTTCTCTCATGTATTTTCATGTTGCTTCTTTCCGTTAGGAGTATTGGGGCCGCCATGTGTCTAGTGTCCCTGCGGGGGGCTACTGTGTAATCCGGTTTCGTGGTGTAGTGGTGTGCTAGTATTTTCAGGTGCGTTTCTCTTCTGCTTGTTAATAGTGTTGTTTTGCATTTTTTGTGTAGTTCTATCGTGGGATATCTTTTGTGTACTTGGAGGCATATTTTAAGGGCTTTATTTTGCATCACTTGTAGTTTGTTGAGTAGTTTGGTACTTCCCCCCATGTATACTACATCACCGTAGTCGAAGTAGGGAAGGATCATTCCTTTATATATTTTGATTGCCATGCTTTCAGTCATGTAGTACCTTAGTTTTGCCAGTAGCCATATTTTATGGTTTGCTTTTTTGATAGTGTTTGTTATGCAAAGGTCATAGTTTAAGTGCCTGTCCAGGTCCACTCCCAGATACCGGTAGTTGTCTACCTGTTCTAACTCGTTGTTTCCCAGGAGACATTTTATTTTGTTGTTACCGGTTAGTCTGGTACCGAATAGCACCGTCTTCGATTTATTGCTATTTATAGTTATCTTATTTAGATGGCACCATTCAGTTAGTTTCATTAGTGTTTGATTTAGTTTTGTTTCGATCTCTTCAGATGTTTTGCCTGCAGTATATACCACAGTATCATCTGCATATAGTTGGATGTTTTCAGTGTCTAGCCAGTTGTTTAGATCATTTATATATATGAGGAAGAGGAGTGGTCCCAGGACTGACCCTTGTGGTACGCCACAGTTTATTTTTTTGGATATAACGCGATGATTCATTGGACACAGACATCTTTAATTCAAGGGTCAAAAAGTAAACTGAACCCTGATTAATGCTGCAGTCAAACTACAACGCTTCTCGCCGGCGTGCCGCCCATGCACAAAATAATTTGTATGCGTCGAGACATGTCCAACTTTTTGGCGGTGTAGGGAAAAAGTTTGGCATCAACGCAGCGTGTTAGTAGCGCGCGGCCAACATGTGTCGATGCGTGCGGTAAAAAAAAAAAAAGGTTTGGTGCAACGTCATCATATGACCTTAGATGTAGCTAGGGCGTAAAACAACAAAGCAACCATTTGCCGCAACGTGTGGAGACGACCCTCACGCGTGCGCGGCATCTGCCTACCGTTTGCATAACGATCTTCCAGCGCGTCCAACGTATCTCGACGCGCGCCTAACGTCCCCGTAACGTTCGACCCACATGTTGGCACACGTCGAAAAGTTTTGTGCAAGCACAAAACTTTCGACGTGCCCCGACGCACGCCGACGATCCTCGCCGACCATCGACGTCCATCAAGGTGTACCGATGCATGCCTAATGCGCGCATAACGCTTCCTGATGTCTCGCCAAAAACTGACACACGTTGACGCGCGTTGGAGAGAAGCGTCGTAGTGTGACTGCAGCATTAAAGTTACATAGTCCGATGGTTTCAAGTTTCTGTCATTTTACTGAGATAAATATATAGAATTGATTGTCATAATCTAATAATACACCTGACTTTTGTTTGAATTATCTTTTATTTAAAATGGCTAACTTTTGAGATATTTGAAATGCAAACATGTCAAATTAGTTTGGGCAAGCACGCCAAAACTCTGATGCCAGAGACCTCTGCAGGAACAGTGTCTATTTAATTGACTCAGCATTCCCTTCTATATATCAACAATTGCTTAAAATTGCATAATCCGATGGTTTTGAGTTTCTATCAATTTCTGAGATAAATCGTTAGAATCTATCTTACATGAGCTTTAAGTAACTTTGATTTGAAATAGCTAACTTCGGGGATATTTGAAGTGTAAACATACAAAATAAATATTGGCATGCTTACCAAAACTCTCATCGCATAGGCTTCAATAGTAACAGGTTCTTTGAAATTGACATCGTATGCCCTTCTATGCAGCATGGCATGAGTGTGCACTGTCACAAGTCGGTACCCGTCCTGATATGACCTTAGATGTTCCAAGGATGCAAAATTCCAATGATGATCCTACCAACCTCGTCGGCTCTGTGCAACTCGGAGAAAACCCAACATGAAAATAATTAAAAAATAATTATGCCACCATCATTTTCGCTGCGTTAGTAATATACACAAACGCCGACACAAAAGCACGGCTTCGGGCAATCCTCTTTTTCAGCCATCCAATTATAGCTTGTCCTCTGCCAAGACACACTGTCAACTCTGACTCCTCTGTTATTTACAAAAGTGTATGCGGCCCCGGCCTTGGCGTCACACGCCTCAATCTGAGCCAACAGCGCTCACGGTGGCCGGATTAGGTAGGAGCGCCGGCGTCTCGTGTGGAAGGTCGAGAGTTGGAATCCCAGCCGAGTCAAACCAATGACTTACCAAATTCATACTTGTTGCTACGCAGCCTGGCATTAACCAGAAAAACATCAATTGATTCATCATCATCATGCTGTCAGTCGTGATGCGACAAAGACTGCTTTCATTACTTGACTGCTGCTCTCCATTCAGCTCTGTGCTGTGAGAGTTGCATCCATGAGTCGGTCTTAATGTCTCTCAGCTTCAGGTTTCTCTTGATGGTATCCTTGAACGGGAGACGAGGGTGCCCTCTCTTTCTGTAACCAGAAAACAGTTGAGAATAGAGGATCTGCTTTGGTAGCCTGTATGATGACAACCTCATGAGGTGTCCGGTCCACCGGAGATTCTTTTTGATCAGAAGATCTTCCATAGAGGGCAGCCCGGTCCATTCGAGTATTTCCTTATTTGTCACTTTGTCCTTCCAGGTTAGCCTCATGATTGAATGCAGATGTCGCATCATGAAGGCATGCAGCTTTCTCACTTGTCGTCTGTACACTGTCCAGGCCTCAGCTCCGTATAGTAGGGTGGATAGCACAATTGCATGGTAGATCTTGCCTTTGACCCGAATGGACACATGGTGGTTGTTCCAGAGTCTCTGGCGTAGTCGGCCGAAAGATGCGCTAGCCTTGGCCATCCTCCTCTGTATTTCAGCATCAATACATCCATCAATTGATTACACACTCGGAAATCCGCTTTACCGTATTGGTCACGTGGGTGGTAAGTACACACCGTCCACCTGGCGGGGTACGCCGGAACTGGAAAAAAAACACAGACAAATACTAAAACCACCTTCTGTCAACTTGTTTCCAATAAAACCCCAGTAAAACAGACAGGTGCACACAAAGGATGATTAAGCCAATGGACGGCTCGCTGGGTTGGTTTTGTTATACTCTTTATTTTTTGTGGTGTTTTTAATATGTAAACTGTTGATCGTTTTTGTTGTTGTTTTGTTTTAAGAATGCGGAGATGGGGTGCTTTAAAGCTGCATAGTCCGATGAAATATCAAATTTTCAAAACCAAACCAATTATCTAGATTTGATTTGACATATCTAACTTAGATACTGATGCACTTATTAAGCATTTGTTTCTGCGTAGAAGGCAATACTGAGTCAATTTAACAGAACCTGTTACTGCAGAAGTCTATGGTGTCAGAGTTTTGGCAAGCTTGCCAAAACTAATTTTCCATGTTTGCACTCAAAATATCTCAAAAGTTTACCATTTAAAATAAACGTAAATTTGAACTAATGTAAAGTAGATACTAGTGAACGATCTAATATATTTATCTCAGACAAAATACAGAAATTCAAAACCATCGGAGTATGCAACTTTAACTTAAGGCAATGAATGGGCTGGGGTGCGTTAAAGCAGTGGGGTGTGGAGTGTGTTAAAGTTGCATAGTTCGATCGTGTTTGAATTGTTGTCTTATTTGTTAGATATATATATATATCAAATCGATCTTTATGACCTGCTAATCATTAGTCCGTAGTCATTTTAATGAAAAATGGTTAGTTTTGAAGCAATTTGAGCTGAACGAACCCAAAATACTATCGACAAGCTTTCCAAAAGTCCTCTCGCTTTGAAACAGAATACCATCTTGCGATGGTCACGTAATGTGAGTTGACCTAGTAATGTGTGTATGTCCTTTTAGAACCTGACTAAATCCATATATGGTATATGGAATGAGGGCAAGACAAATCAGGTCACAAGATTGGCCTAATTCGTTTCTGGCCTCCCTTCCTAATGGCTTCCTCAATGTAAGTGTCCAATTGGATGAGGTAGTAAATTCACTGATCATTCTGTATATACTGTCCCAAAGTACTAGTTAATGCACCAGAATTTAAGTTGGGTATAATGAATCAAATGTAGACAAGTATTTTCGTTTTGAAAAATATATATTTCATCGGACTATGCAACTTTAAGGCAATGGGGTGGTGTGTTTTACGGCAGTGGGGTGGTGTGTTTTAAGGCAGTGGGCTGGTGTGTTTTAAGGCAGTGGGGTGGTGTGTTTTAAGGCAGTGGGGTGGTGTGTTTTAAGGCAGTGAGGTGGTGTGTTTTAAGGCAGTGGGGTGGTGTGTTTTAAGGCAGTGGGGTGGTGTGTTTTAAGGCAGTGGGGTGGTGTTTAAGGCAGTGGGGTGTGTGTTTAAGGCAGTGGGTGGTGTGTTTTAAGGCTGGGGTGGTGTGTTTTAAGGAGTGGGCTGGTGTGTTTAAGGCAGTGAGGTGGTGTGTTTTAAGGCAGTGGGGTGGTTGTTTTAAGGGAGTGGGGTGGTGTGTTTTAAGGCAGTGAGGTGGTGTGTTTTAAGGCAGTGAGGTGGTGTGTTTTAAGGCAGTGGGGTGGTGTGTTTTAAGGCAGTGGGGTGGTGTGTTTTAAGGCAGTGGGCTGGTGTGCTTTAAGGCAGTGAGGTGGTGTGTTTTAAGGCAGTGGGGTGGTGTGTTTTAAGGCAGTGGGGTGGTGTGTTTTAAGGCAGTGGGGTGGTGTGTTTTAAGGCAATGGGGTGGTGAGTTTTAAGGCAGTGGGGTGGTGTGTTTTAAGGCAGTGGGCTGGTGTGCTTTAAGGCAGTGAGGTGGGGTGATGTCACTTGTAAGGGAGTGGTGTGGGGTGTTTTAAGCAGTGGGGTGTGTGTTTTAAGGCAGTGGGCTGGTGTGCTTTAAGGCAGTGAGGTGGGGTGATGTCACTTGTAAGGGAGTGGTGTGGGGTGTTTTAAGGCAGTGGGGTGGTGTGTTTTAAGGCAGTGGGCTGGTGTGCTTTAAGGCAGTGAGGTGGGGTGATGTCACTTGTAAGGGAGTGGTGTGGGGTGTTTTAAGGCAGTGGGGTGGTGTGTTTTAAGGCAGTGGGCTGGTGTGCTTTAAGGCAGTGAGGTGGGGTGATGTCACTTGTAAGGGAGTGGTGTGGGGTGTTTTAAGGCAGTGGGGTGGTGTGTTTTAAGGCAGTGGGCTGGTGTGCTTTAAGGCAGTGAGGTGGGGTGTTTTAGGGGTGGGAGGGAGAGGTCATCTCCGTCCTCTGCCATGATGGATGCGCGCAGTGCTGGAGGAGGGGCGGAGGCTGTCGTGGCGCTGAGGCTGAGCAGCTCAAAGCGTGTGAATCGGGTGCGCGTGGGCCGCTGAGTGGCGGCAGCTGGGTGGCGCAGATGGGATGCGGCTCAGGCCTCCCCCCGCCTATCTTAATGGGCATCATGGTCATTAGCGTGCTGTCGCGCTTCGCCGCCGCGGAGCGCCCCCGTGCCGCGGTGGCCAACCTCCGGGGTCGCCGCCTCCCCCCGCCTTATCAGGATGTGACAGGTGGACAAGCCCGGGCTGTTGCTTGGTGCGCTGCCCTCCATGTTGCGCATTTAAATCCCAGCGGCAAGCCGCTGGGTATTTATGTAATTGTAAGCATTAAAGAATTCATGGAAGCATCATACCATTTGAAAGAATTACAATTCCAGGGTAAGAGTGTAGGATTATGCACTAATCTCTCAGGCAAGGAGCCACATGTGGATCGGGTGATTGTATCAGGGAGCCTAGGTAGTGTAATGGTTAGCATCCTGCCCGGGAATGGCCTGACGTGTGGGTTCGAAACCTGCTCCAATTGCAATATTTTCCATTTTCATCACCCCCACAACATATATATGTAATATGTAATAAAGTTGGGTCCTAACAATACCATTGTAACTTGTAAGATATATATATATATATATATATATATATAAATACAATATAGTAAAAGCTCTCCAAATCTACCGACCAACTTTAAGTGGTCCATTTAGGGAGGTGGTCGGTTTAGGGAGTTAGAATATCCTTACAATGGTATAGTTGGGACCCAAATAAAACAATTGACATAGACGGGTGGTCGATCTGTGGAGGTGATCTGTCAGAGAGGCTTTACTGTATATTTGTATATATATGTACACTAAAACCTGTCTGAATGAACCGACCATGGGGGCCGACTTTAAATGGTCCATTTAGGCAGGTGGTTGGTTTAGCGAGTTGTTCTTATCGTTATAATGGCATTGTATGGGTAATCGTTTAGGACCCAAGTAAAGCGATCGATATCGGATATCGGGGAGTGGTCGATCTGTGGAGGTGGTCGGCTAGAAAGGCTTTACTTTATATATATCCTCCGGTGCGACTGACACCGGTCACCATCCGGGGGAGGTGAGGTGGGCGAGATGGCGCCACTGGTAAAGGGTTGTATCTTATGGAGGATAACGATAACAATAATAATAAGTAATATCCCCTTACATATTTTATACTCGCATAATACGTTATACATCACATATATATATATCATCATCATGCTGTCGGTCACGATGCGACAAAGTCTGCTTTCATTACTTGACTGCCGCTCATGGAGTCGTACATTTCATGAAAGCTGCCTGCAAAAGTGTTGAAGTGCTGCTGGCTTTTGCAAGTTAGCAGCGGCACTCTCTCGTGGAGCAAATAGAGGTTTCACACCGGGAAGAACATGTCAAGACATGCGCAAAACTATTTGTCCCTGCAGTGGCTGGTCGGGAGATGTTGGGAGTTCCATACATCAACCGCCCTTAATGCTGCCACAGTGACATGGTTTTCTGTTCAGAGTTTGCTCCCTTAGCCTTCGGTTCTGTCAAGAACCTGTACCACAAGGCAGTGGTTTACAACTCTGCAAGGCAGGGGCGTCAAATCCCTGAGGTATTGCTATACCTGCATACTATGACACACACATATATACTACATCACGCACACATATATATATATATATATATATATATATATATATATACATCAACTAAGTCAGTGCCGACCTTAGTGCACGTTTCTGCGTCGGTTTGCACTGTGACATTCTAAGTGCATAGTTATTGTCCTAAACACTGTTTATTGCTCTATTTATTGAACCCAGGTTTCAATGGGTGCAGGGGAGAACAATTATCTCTTTTTCATATGTACAGTAAAACCTCCCTAACCGACCACCTCCATAGATCGACCACTCCCCTATATCCACCGCTTTATTTGGGTCCCAACAATACCATTGTAGCCACATTCTAACTCCCTAAGCCGACCACCTCCCTAAATGGACCACTTAAAGTTGCATAGTCTGATGGTTTTGAGTTTTGGTCATTTTCTGAGATACACATATTAGATTGGTCGTTATAATGTACCTTCTTTTAGTTTGAAGTAGCTTATATTTTAAAGGGGTAACTTTTGAGATATTTGAAGTACAAACATGCTAAATTAATTTTGGCAAGTATGCCAAAACTCTGACATCATACACTTTTGCAGTAACAGGTTCTACTAAATTGCCTCAGTATTCCCTTATATGTGGTGATAAATGTTTAATAAGTGCAGCAGTATCTTATGGCCCTGTCACACTACGACGTGACTACGTCAGCGTAACCACAACGTGAAAATAATGATATCACGTCGAAGTTATCGGCGTAATATGCAAATTGTGGACGTGAGCGTAACGTGAAAGTAACGTGGGTGTACGTCGTGACCTTAGCTGTAACGTGACAACGTTAGGGGGGAGGGGTAATTGGCGACGTGACCGGGCGTTAGTGTAACGTGAGCATAACGTCGCCGTAACGGGTGCGACGTGGACGTAACGTGACCGTAACGCCACCGTAACGTGACCGTAACGTGACCGTAACGTGACCGTAACGTGACCGTAACGTGACCGTAACGTGACCGTAACGTGACCGTAACGTGACTAACGTGACCGTAACGTGACCGTAACGTGCAAAACGCTGCCCACACGTTGCTCCCACCCGGGCCGTCGGTCTGACGTGACATAACGTGACTCTAACGTCATTTACGTTGCTATAACGATCGCGGAACGTCAACCTAACGTCATTGTCACGTCATCCCAACGTAACGGCTTCACGTTGAGATACGTCGAAAGTTTTGAACAGGTTCAAAACCTCGACGCGCGCCAACGTAACACAACGTAACATGACGTAGCTCGACGTCACTCTAACGTCATTATGACGTCATCATAATGTGACCCAACGTACGGCAACGTAATGACGAAAAATCATCACGTTAGGCTCACGTTGGCTCGTTACGTCGTAGTGTGACAGGGGTATAAGTTAGATATGTAGAATCAGATCCAGATGATTGTTTTGATTTTGAAAATTTGATGTTTCATCGGACTATGCAACTTTAAGTTAAAGTCGGTCCCAAGGTCGGTAGATTCATAGGGAGGTTTTACTGTATATATAACTGGTGCTACTTTTATGTGCATATAATTGAGAAACGGCGTAACCCTAGCGACATGACTTTCAGAGACAATAGGTTTGCTGAAGCCTCAGAAGCATATAATTGGGTGCTTGATTTAAAGCTGCATCGTGTTATAAAAGCAGCACATTTTCAAAAGCAAAATGCTAATCTTGATTTGAACCTACCTTTATAAATTCGATTATGATGCACTTGTTAAGTATTTGTTGCTGCATAGAAGAAGATATTAATAATAATATTATATCAATTTAACGGACCTCTTATGGTTGAATCTTATCTGTTGACAGTATTGCCAATCAATCAATCAATAGTTCCGTCCTCTAGTCGAGGGTTGGATGCAATGGTTCTCCGCTTGTCCCGATGTTGTGCTGTTCTGATTGACTCTGAATAATTCAAGCCTGTCCACTGTGAAATATTTGTAAACCATGACGTTCTTGGTCTCCCTCTCCCACTGCTGCCATTCACCTTCGCTTCCAACAATGTATGGTATATTGAACTCTGACGAATGATGTGGCCAAAATAAATAGGTTTCTTTGTCTGTATAGTGGCAAACAAGTGTTTCTTATTGACAAGGATACAAAAATTACTTTAGAATTTTTTCCGCCTCAAATATCTCCAACGTTACTCATTTTCAAGCAAAGTTACTTCAAACTAAATTACAGTAGATTAGACTCAATACCGAGCAACCTAATGGTAATGTATTTATTCAATAAATGACAGAAACTCAAACAATCGACTATGCAGCTTTAACACACACACACACACAAACCACCAAAGACCGCCCCCCCCCCCACACACACGCACAAACAATAAAAAAACACAAACAAAGTAAACAAACCACCCAAACCACCAATAAAACACTTGTCCTCACCCGCCACCAGGGCGTTGCCTTTGTTCACAAGAACGTTCGGCATAGCAACATTTTGTTCTCTATTCTCGCCTTGCTCACATAAAATCCAATATTATAATTCCACTTACCAGAAGACATGCATGGATATGTGATTGTGATGGTAGGCTCGATTCAAACGGGATGACGCCGAAGGCTGAGTCCCATTATGAAATCATTCCCGGCACAACCATTTAAATGTCTGCCATATTTCCTTAAAAGAAATGTGAATTTATGATCGGTTGATCGTTGAAGTACATTTTTTCTTTTCTTTTTCTTGAAGATTTATACTGCCTGTCATGGATTAGTCTGAATAGACTTGTTTTCACCATTAGACAGTTTGTCGACAGAAAGCCCTAGCCTACACTTTTACCGACCCAAGTGATTTTTAACCTCCCACACCATGCACATAGACATGGTATGAGAGCATCTGGCCTTTGATGACACTGTAAGTTATACACAGCGGTGGAAATCCAAATTGGCAGAGGTGGGGAGGGAACTGGGAATCGAACCCCTGATCTTCAGTTATAAATAGATAGAATGTTGATATGCTTAACAGCCAGAATGTCACCAACGTTTGAAATATAAAGGAAGAAAATAAACTCAACTAATTATGGAAGGTTAACAGTTTAAGACATTTTAAGATATTTTCTATTCACAATTTCTATGCAGTATTCCACGAACATATACTTGTCTGTTGACAATAGAAACTGCATGAACAATGTAACCATTAATGGTTGTCTTCCCACTGCCCCTTATAAACAAAATAATCCATAAAACAAAATCATGAGCCCTGAAACTAATACACAAATAACGTCCGGACTACTCTTTAAGGAAACAAGCACATGTTTAGAAAAAGATACGAGGAGATCAAGACCTGTTTATCCTTATACAAATTCTGTGATTCAAATATTGACATACTTTGTTGTTACAATTTACTGTTAATGCGACAGTTAGAAAATCACCCAGTTTTTTACTATGAAGAAAGCAAATAACCCCAATTATTCAACTTTAATGACCAGAACATGGCATGGTTTTAACATGATGTTTGTTTGGTTGTTGTTGTTTTACGTCCTAGCAATATCTAAGGTCATCAGGACGGGTACCGACTTGTGACAGTGCATACTCATGGCGACTTTATAGTGATGCTCCAGTGGAAGACCAGGCCGCCAGCACCATGCCCTGATATCCAACTCAGTCCTGACACTGAGCCAACCAGTCTTAATGCCGAGTGACAGGCTAGGAAGCGACAAGTATCAATGTTTTAAGTCATTGGTTTGACTCGACCAGGTTTCGAACCCACGACCCCACGATCTACCAACACGGGAGACGGACGCTCTAACTCATTCGACCATCCTGTCTGGTCGTTTTAACATGATGAAAGCAACTAAACCTAACGAATGTTGACACTTTAATAGCGAAAACATCATCATTCGAAGAAAAGAATCAATCCCATCGAATTATTCAACCTTAATAGATAGAACGCCACCATGTTTCTGCCTGAACGAATATAGATAATTTGTAATTCGCTACACTCGGCTGTAATGGAGAGAAACATGAAGAAAGATAGAAAACGAAGCAGAAACTGGTTTAAATAACATATTTAATAGAAAACAAATCGAACCTTGGCAAGTGGATCAACATGTATCAGGTTGTAAAAATATACGGATTTTCGGTTAAGAATTATATATTGGCAGAGAGCATTATTAGTCTTGGGCGACGGAGTGGGGACGGACGATGTTATATAAACTAAAAGTAATAATATCCCACTCCCATTATGACATGATATAAGCTGTGTGAAATATATGTTCATATATTATGCCTGAGATTAATGAAGAGATGTTCCTATTAAGAGGCAGTACATGATTGTTGAAATGTTTCTCTATGCATCCATAAAGAGTGCAATTGGAGAAAAGACCATTTTAACAGAGATCTATTGTAACTGTATAACTACCTGCCCCCCCCTGCCTTGACCACTGGGCTGGTCCACCAGCCTAATTTGCATAACCCACAGGGCACCACCTGCAGCTGGGTTGAGTGACAGCTACCCCTACTGGGGGAGGGTGCCACCCACCCTGACTGTGGAGGTGCCTGATTGGCTGGCTGGGGACTGCCCAGTCACCTGCATCCCATTGGCCCTCTGACCACACTAGCCTCAAACCAAGATCTTAATTCTAGACTCTGCTTCAGACCCCCTGGAGAGAGATCACTCTACTCCTGCTCTGGAGTGAGGCCACCTACTCTTGAGCAGGAACCCCAGACACTCTGTCTGATGCTATCAAAATTCATCTATTCTAATTGAGTGTGTACACAGCATAGGACTCCTGTCCCATGGCTGTAGCACTGCTTTCTATACAGGCTAAAGTAGTAATGAGATTTGTGTGGCTAGAAGGCAAGGGGTGTGGATGATAGGTCACTGGTAGGTGGACAGGAGTTGGTGTTAGTAAAGCACAACTTCTCCACTGTTTATCTGTGTCTTGACTTCATTCTTCCTTAGCATTGGTTAATGAGTTGATAGACAAGTGATATGAAGGGGAGAGTTTCTGTAGTATTCTCTGGTGTCCCAAACGTGGCCGGGCATTCAGTAATATTATAAGGTGGTGACAGGGCCAGAAATCATACGCTGACTGGGATGCGCAACCAGGAAATTCAGTCCTATTATAGGTTGTAGTAGATTCAGGTCGGGGATCAGCGCTCACCCCCCCCCCCCCTGAGAAAGAGGGTGGATGGGTGGGGAAACGATGTGTAGTGTAGCAGTGTCGAGAGCAGAGTGAGTCAAAGTAGGCAAGGCGATTCAGCAGGAAAGGTAAACAAGCAGCAGCCTCGTGAGAAAATTACCCATGTTAGCCTCGGGCCAACATGCACAATTCAATTATTTTATTTAAATTTTGTTTAAAGGCCAGATTCTCGGTGGCAGGGCAAACCAGTCGCATAGCAATTAAGACCCTTTTGCAGTGACAATTCCTTTACATTTGTTTTAATTCATTTGTTTAAAAAGCCAGTCTCGGCGGCACGGCGAACCGGTCACTTGGCAATTATGACACTGGATGTCTCCCGCCCTTATTTGGAACAGGTGACCTACTTCAGGAGGTCACGTGGTGCTGCCTCCAGTGTTGGTGTTCGTAGCGGTCTCCTGTAGCCACCAATCAGGACAGTTAGCTGAGTTGCACCGTGTGGTTTCTAGCCATGTGGTTGTTGTTTACAAACACTGAATGCTCAGTTGGCGTAATTAATTAATTAGTTCTACCAAAGACCCTATAATACTAAGACGGCTCACTCCCTATCTCTCCCATGGCAATGTAAATTTCACAGTGCCACCTAGTGGTGGGTTTGATCAGCCCGGCTGCTGGTTGGTGTTTCACATGTAAGCACATACAATTATATTATACTTGAGATAGGTAAGTATGAATACACATTAATATGAAATTGCTATGAACAAATACACATCATCATCAGCATTATCATCATCATCGCCATCATCACACACCTTCCACATTCATATATACATTTATACATATAATATAGCAACTGTTTAACCAAGAGAACAGCCAGTGCACCAAGTGGTGGGTTTGATCATTTTGATTACACAGAACAGGCTAAGTGAGCCGTCTTATGGGCCTGTCACACTACGACGTAACAAGGTCAGCGGAGGGACAATGTGAAAATAATTATATATGTCGAACTTCTCGGCGTAGTATGCAGATTTCGGCACAAGTTGGACATTGATGCGGCATAGTTGACGTTAGTCTAATGTGACCGTAACGTCGGGCTAGCGTATTGTGTTAATGTCAGACTAGCGACACTCCAGTGTGCGCGATGCCGGGCTAGCGTGACTTTAACGGTGCCTTAGCATCGGCCTGGCATGATCACGCCCGCCCCAACATTGCCACGTCCGACTCGACCGTTATATCTCGATGTCAGTCGATGTCGGTCCGCCGAGAGTGTAAAGTCGCCCTGACGTCAGTCCAACGTCTTCAGTGTGATGACAACGCGTGGCTGATGTGCTTGGGTAAAGTCGGGTCGGGTAAAGTCAAGTCAGGTAAAGTCAAGTCGGATAAAGTTGGGTAGGGTTGGGTAAAGTCAGGTCGGGTAAAGTCAAGTCAAGCAGTCAGGTTGGGTAAAGTGAAGTCGGGTAAAGTCAGGTCGGGTAAAGTCAAGTCGGGCAAAGTCAGGTTGGTTAAAGTCGGGTCGGGTAAAGTCAAGTCGGGTAAAGTCAGGTCGGGTATGCGAACGGACACGGCATGGCTACCTTCCACTTGTGGTCGAGAATAGAGTTGTTACAGACACAAGTAAAATTGTTCCGTACTATGATTTATAACTGAAAAACATAGTAAACCATAGCATAAAATATTAGGAATTGGATTTTAGTTGGATTCATATGGAACCAACTCATATTAAAGGCAAGAAATTGAAAGAAAACGTGATATATTTTGTTTCACTACGTTTTGACATCACAACTCTCCTGAATTCGCCGCCTCGAACCCATGAAAAGAGCTAATTCCACGATGACTCGGCAGAAATGGCAGCGACACGGGCGGTGTCGCGCCGAATGATCGCCCCTGCAATAAAGCGGGTAATAATCACAGGGCGGCGGCCATTGTTCTCGGTGGCGACACCTGGCGGCGATCCAGGGTTACAATGACGGCGAGCTGCGCATGGGCGCTGGGCGTTTCTTGTATCTGCTCCCCCTCACGGCAATGACACACACTACATATTGTACACACACACGCACACACACACGCACACACACTCAAACACAAACAAATTTACAATATCTTCACACCAAGTGCCAGCCACTGTGAGATAATATTCTGACTCCCATAATAAAGTGACTCTCCAGTCACTTATTAATATTATGCATAATAAAGTCACTGCAATATTCTAACGGCCCACCAGGTTTGTTTTCATAGATGTTTAATTCTTTTCTATTATGAACTGAATGTTACGTTTGGTTATAAGAATCACACAGACGTACAAACACTTCTTTTTTATTTGATTTCAAGCAAAACAGCAACATACATGAAAATGAGTTGCTATACTTTAACTTAGCATGTCTTTAAAATACCGAAAAGAACCGACATATCCCCTAACCGACCAAAAACATTCATTGACCTCACATCACATTCCACACCCAAACCCACACCAATACCCACATCCACACCAACACCCACACTCCCACACCCACACTCCCCTGCTCCCACTGCCGTGCCCACTGCCACACCCACACCAATATCATCATTCCACACCTACACATATACCAAAACCCCCCACACACCCACACCTACACACACATGCCATCACCCCTACACACACACCCACAATCACACCGACACGCACACCCACATACCATCACACCCACACACCCACCCCCACCCACCACCACCACCACCACCACCCCCACCCCCCACCCCCACACCACCCCACCCCCACACCCACCACCCACACCCCCACCCCCACCCCCACCCCACACCCACACCCACACCCACACCCATACCCACACCCACACCACACCCACACCCACACCCACACCCACACAACCCACATACACCCACCCACACCACACCCACCCCCACCCCCACCCCACCCCCCACCCCCACCCCCCCCCCCCACCCACCCCACCCCCACACCGCACCCACACCCACACCCACACTCACACCCACACCCACACCCATACTCACACCCACACCCACCCACACACACACCCTCACCAACACACACACCCACACCCACACACACACATACCCACATACCCCCCCACACACACACCCACACCAACACCCCCACACCCACGCCCACACCCACGCCCACACCCACACCCACACACCCACACCCACACCCACACCCACACCCCGACACCTTGTCCCTGGCGGTCCGGCGGTCGGTGTCAGTGCCAGAGTGAGAGCAGCAGAATGACTTATCTGTCGCACTGGGCCGAGTCATTGCCGTTGTCATGGCTACATCTGCACAAATATGTCCAGCGGGCCTCCTGCCATGCGATTTAAATAATCGGTCGTGTTCGCTGTCCGAGTCGTCGCCAAAACTCGCAGATCAATCACGACCCGACCGGTGCAGAATTATGCAAATAAAAACTCTTTTTCTTAAGGGCAATACAAAAGGTGGCTTAGAGCAATGACACGTGGGTCTGTGGTGGGGTCTCAACCTATTACTCGTGGTAGAGAGCAGTGTTCTTGTTATTGCTATTATTATCAGAGTTGTAAACCACTGCCTTGTGGTACAGGATCGTGACAGAACCGAAGGCTAAGGGAGCAAACCCTAAGCAGAAAACCATGTCACTATGGCAGCATTAAGGGCGGTTGATGTATGGAACTCCCAACATCTCCCGACCAGCCACTGCAGGGACAAATAGTTTTGCGCCTGACTTGACATGTTCTTGCCGGTGTGAAACCTCTATTTGCTCCCAAAAAGAGTGCCGCTGGTAACTTGCAAAAGCCAGCAGCACTTCAACACTTTTGCAGGCAGCTTTCATGAAATGTGACATTAAGATTGACTCATGGACGCAACTCTCACAGCAGAGAGCTAAATGGAGAGCGGCAGTCAAGTAATGAAAGCAGTCTTTGTCACATCGCGACTGACAGCATGATGATCATCATTATTATTATTATGATTATTTACCTCAAATTACATCCGGACAGGATGAGTTCCGCGCCAACGTTTCCGCTGCAACGAATCTGGCTGTATCAAACTAATGACTTAAAATTGCATAGTCCGAAGGTTTTGAGTTCTAGTCATTTTTCTTAGATAAATATATGAAATTGCTTATCATAATCTACCTTATTTCACGTTGAAGTAACTTTTATTTTAAATGGATAAGTTCTGAGATATTTGATAGTCAAACATGTCAAATTAGTTTGGTGAGCACGTCAATATTCTGACACCCCAGGGTTCAGCAGTATAAGCTTCTATATACCTATTTCATATGATGTTAGCCTGGGTATTTAGGTCAGTGCGCACACTGCTTGGCTGCAGGATGACACACTGTCACACTGCAAACTCAATGTCCATGAGCAATCTTCATAGAGAAAAAGTGAAATATCTACAAAACCACACCACCTAGACACAAACCGATTGGAACACATAGAGAAAAGATGTTTAACAAGCAGCTTATATTAAATTTAAGAGGTTAGGGTTCTGCATTTCTATTAATTTGGAATAAAATAGATGCTTTGCACTGTGCGTCAGAGCAAATTCAGTGCATTGTCAATGGCCGTGAGCAATCTTCATACAGAAAAAGTGAAATATCTCTAAAACCACACCACCTAGAAACGAACTGATTGGAATGCATATAGAAAACACATTCAACGAACAAATTGTATTAAATTTATAAGGTTTGGGTTCTGCATTTCTATTAGCTTTGAATAAAATAAACGTTTTTCACTGCGCGTACCGGCAAACTCAATGGCAGTGTGCGTTCGTTCTGCAGCCAAGGTGCGCGTGCATACACAATGTTTATAAACATTGAAAGGGGTCTATTAAACTGCCTCAAAATTCCCTCCATGTGGCATCAAATACATAATAAGTGCATCACCATCTAAATCCTTAGTCACAAATGCCTTACTCTGTGCTTGCGGCGACCATAGTGGTGGGTTACGGTCGCCGTACAGGGCACGTACGGTTTTTTGCTTGACGCAAGGGGTTGCGGTTATTTTAAGTAGACATTATCTTAACTTCAGAAAATCGCAAGGCTGCAGGGTAGTCATATGATTAGAGAATATTTAATAACTTTTTGGGGGGATAGAAAAGGTGTAGTATCTAAAAGGCCATATGTATTTCATTTGAACCCATGACAATGTTGTGGTGACTGCGCGATTTGTGAATAGATAAACCGCAGACCGCAGCATCATAAAATTTGCATAAACCGCAAGACACACAGCAGACCGCAGTACCGTACGGCACCCGGACCATTTGTGACCTAGGCTTAAACTTAAAGCTGCATAGTCCAATGAAGTATCAAGTTTTCAAAATCAAAACAGTCATCTGGATTTGATTCTACATATCTAACTTAGATACTGATGCACTTATTAAACAATTATCGCCACATAGAAGGGAATACTGAGGCAATTTAATAGAAGCTGTTACTGCAAAGGTCTATGGTGTCAGAGTTTTGGCATGCTTGCAAAAAATAATTTAGCATGTTTGCACTTCAAATATCTCCAAAGTTAGCGATTTAAAATAAAAAGTTACTTCAAACTAAAATAAGGTACATTATAACGATCAACCTAATATATTTATCTCAGAAAATGACACAAACTCAAAACCATCGGACTATGCAACTTTAAGTTAGATATATAGTCAAATGTATTTAATTATTTTGGTTTGGAAAATATGATGATTCAGCATTCGATTAAATTCGTCTCAGTATTTCCTTCTAGCTGGCACCAAATACTTAAAATGTTCATCAATATATAAGTTAGATATGTAGAATCAAATGTATAGAATTATTTTGGTTTTGACAATTTGATGCTTCATCAGACTCGGATCGTTTTGAGTTTATGTCATTTAAATGCATTAGATTGATCGCTGTAATCAACCTTAGTTTAGTTTGAAGTGACTGTACTTAAAAATTACCACACTTTGGAAATTTTTGAAGATAGACATGCAATAATAAGTTTGGTATGATTGCCAGACATCGGACACCATAGCTTTCAGCAATAACAATTAAAACTAGCATTCCTTACACGCGGTATGCGGCATGCGAATGCGAATGCGAATGCGGCAACAAATCAAAAAGCATCCAAGTGAATAGGGGTGTTTCCATGCCTCCGAATGAGAATGCAAATGCGAATGCGAATGCGAATCTGAATGCGAATGCGAATGTGGCAACCGAATCGGTCCATGTAGCCATCGGTGTGGCATGCGAATGCGAAAGCTGCTGCGTTTGCCATAGAGAACAGTTGTGAGAAACCTGACACTATGTGTGGGTGTGGGTATGGGTGTGGGTGTGGGTGAAAGGAATCAACCCGTTTGCATGCCGCATGCCGCATGCCGCATGCTGCATGCTGCATTCGCATTCGCATGCCGCATACCACGTGTAAGGAATCATAGCTTAACATGTTCTATTAAATTTCCAATTATACGGGGTTTGCCTGAACGCAGCCGATGGGGACTATTGGGAAATCTGGTGGGGAAATGACACAAAATGGTGCATTCTGGTACATTTTGATATAAAAAATCATGCATGGAAAATATATGAGGAGTTCAGGCATGAAACCCCATAAACGCCAATCCAAAAATTGAGATAAACATTGCAGTCAAACCCTCAAAATGTTCATTTTTTGCATCCGTATTTATTTTTGGTTCATTTCTCCTTAATAATGTCAATCCAAGAAAAGTGGAATCAGTGAGAATTAAAATTAAACTTTCAGGTAAAAATTGTTTTATTTTAATTGAATTGTTGGATTGGCATTTCCAAGGTTTTGCACCTAGCTCTTCATAATTTTTTTTTGTTAAACTAAGATGATTCTTAAGTGAGAGATACCAAATTAAAATCGGGAGATTGTGGTTATTTGTGCTATGT
>CM059201.1:56660998-56706151 GCA_030323885.1 Branchipolynoe longqiensis
GTGGGGAGTGGGCAGGATATTAATGCTGCGTTCATACGGTCCTCGTGAATATGGTGAACTTCCCAGTTACTGCTGGTGAACAAGACCATGTAAACTGAGAGCGTTCATTTGGCAATTCGCGGTAAACACTTTTCCGCTTTCCAGCCAGGAATTAGGTTTTTTCTGCCAACATTGAGTAAAATCCTCATCAATCACTCAAACCCTCGTCATATTCTCCTTCGAGATGATGAATGAAATGAGAGCCTTTTGTGTGTTGTTTTATACTAGTCACTATTTACTCCTGTTTACACAAACTGTCATTCAGTGTCACTCACTCTCCGTGCTACATAGACAGGTGACGAACCCCTTTGTCACTGGCTGGCAACAGCCTCATGTCCTTGTATCCATCCATGTCTAGTTCAAGACCTGCCTTATTATATTCCCACACAAATGTATTATTTTAAAATGAAAATTGTACAACAATGAGTTGAGTCATGTCCTCATTAAAATACCATGATACAGTTATTTTTGAGTCACCTGTATATCTATATAAAGTAAAACCTCTCTAATTGGCCACCTTCACACATCGACCACTCCCCTATATCAATCGCTGTATTTGGGTCCCAAACGATTGCCCATGGTAATTGGTAGGCCACTATAATTGTAACACTAAACAAACAACTGCCTAAACCGACCACCTCCCTAAATGAACCATTTAAAGTCAGTTCCATGCTCGGGCGAATTAGATAGGTTTTACTGTATATAGTTAAATTAAAAATGACTTCATGATTGTGATTAAATTATCAGGGCCCCAATTAATATATACCATATAACTATGATTAAGTGTATGTGTAAATGTATATGAACAGCTAATACAAGTAAGTAAATATGGATGTTATTTATATATTTATTATACAAATATTATTTTTGCACATGTAGTTTTATATAAATATGTGAAAATAAGGACATTTATAGATATATTTTATTTGTGTATATAATATAGATATTTGTAGATGTATTTTGATATGGATATATATAAGGTAAATAGTTTTGGAAATATATTCCAATGAGATAGATGCATTTTGATTAAATATATGGAAATATACTTCCATTGAAGGAAATAGGCACACCTCTATTTTTGTAGTTATCAAGTGATTGAGTATATAAGGTATAACACCATTAAACCAAACTTGAAGGGACCCTAGAAATTTGTTTTGATTAACCGATCATTGGTTTAACCGAGCTTTTGCTTTGACTTTGACTTTGAGTAAGAGTGTATTGCACATGTAATATACAATGTATGTGGACACTCTGATTATTGTTTTTTATGTACATACAGCATAACCCCGTTAAACCAAGTTTGGTTAAACCAAACGATCGGTTAATCCAAACAAATGTCTAGGGTCCCTTCAAAATACTACCATTTATCCTATAACAAAGTTGGTGGGGTCTCAGATGACCTTATGACTACATGAAAGTTTGGTTTAACTGTACCGGAAGTGGCCTGGGCCTGAAATTCTCTTTGGATTAACGATAATTTGGATTAAACAACATTGGTCTAACCAACTTTTCTATATGATAAATGGTAGTATTTTGCCAGGCCGCCGAAAAAAGTTTGGATTACCGATCGTTTGGTTTAACCGAGCTTGGTTTAGCGGGGTTGTACTGTATATATATAATATGTATAGCCATTTGGATCTGCGCTGATTGCAGCTAGAATTCACTCAATTTTCCGAATTCTCGAGGAACTAAAGATATTCATTCTTCTTGACAGGTTGTTGACAACGAGACTGCACCATGAACAGGAAGAGCACATCAAACTCACCCGCCGTAAAGCGTGGAAAAGAACGTACCACATAATGCACGAACCAGCAGCATTGGCGCCGAACGTTAATTTTGTTTTAAAGTTGTTGGTGGTTATCTTTAATAGTTATGTAATTACTTGATTGATTGATTTTTATTTGAAGGAGACGGCGACTTAATTGTCTTTCGCCCTCAAGGCCTGAACACCTGGGGCATGAATCAATAGAGTAATTCCACTGATACATCCCCCCCCCCTGACCCTTCCCCGACCCCCGCCCGCCAGCTGCCACCCACCCACACTCCCCGCTCCACCGTCTAGACATCCAGCTAGGCACTAGGCACTAGGCACTAGGCACTAGGCACTAGGCACCAGGCACTAGGCACTAGATGCTAGGCACTAGACGGTAAGCACTAGGCAATAGGCACTAGGCAATATGCACTAGGTACTAGGTCCTAGGCACTAGACACTAGGCCCTAGGCACTAAGCGCTGTGCACTAGCCACTAGGCACTCGGCAATATGCACTAGGCACTAGACGATAGGCACTAGACGGTAGGCACTAGGTACTAGGTACTAGGCACTAGGCAATAGGCAATGTGCACTAGGTACTAGGTCCTAGGTGTTAGGCACTAGGCACAAGGCACTTGGCACTACGCACTAGGTAATAGGCACTAGGCACTAGGTACTAGGTCATATGCACTAAGCGATGTGCACTCGGTACTAGGCGTTTGGCAATAGGCACCAGGCACTAGATGCTAGGCACTAGGGCCTAGGCACTATGTATTAGGTGCTAGGCATTTGGTGCTAGGTGCCAGTCACTAGGTAGTACACACTAGGCACTATACACTAGGTGCTATGTACTAGGTACTAAGTAATATGTAATATTAATATATGTAATAAGTAATAGGTAACAAGTAATATGTAATATGTAGTATGTAATATGTAATATGCAATATTCATATGTGTAATAGGTAATAGGTACTAAGTAATATGTAATAGGTAATGTGTAATATGTAATAAGTAATATGTAATAGGTATAACATAATATGAAATAGGTAATAGACAATAGGTAATAAGTAATATGATATAGGTAATATGTAATAAGTAATATGTCAAAGGAATAGCTAATAGGTAATACATAATAGGTAATAGGCAGTAAGTAATAGACATTAGTGACTAGGTACTAAACGTTAGGTATTAGACATTGGGAACTAGTCATTGGGTACCACCACACTGCCACACCACCACACCACCACACTGCCACACCACCACACCACCACACAACACCAATCTAGTCTATGATCACACTACCAGACCAGGACAACAGAACTGCATCACTCCATAGCAACAACACAATGCCACACCACCACACCACCACACCACCACACAACACCAATCTAGTCTATGATCACACTACCGGACCAGGACAACAGAACTGCATCACACCATAGCAACAACACAATGCCACACCACCACAACACAACACCAAACTACTCTATGATCATACTACCACACCAGGACAACACAACAGCATCACACCATAGCAACAGCACAATGCCACACCACCACAACACAACACCAAACTACTCTATGATCATACTACCACACCAGGACAACACAACTGTATCACACCATATCAACAGCACAATGCCACACCACCACCACACAACACAACACCAAACTACTCTATGATCATACTACCACACCAGGACAACACAACAGCATCACACCATAGCAACAGCACAATGCCACACCACCACAACACAACACAACCCCAAACTACTATATGATCATAGCACCAGACCAGGACAACACAACTGCATCACACCATAGCAACACCACAATGCCACACCACCACACAACACCAAACTACTATATGATCATACTTCCACACCAGGGGCCGTATGCACGAATCGGGGTTAGGGCCGTAACCGCGGCTAGGCTAGCTCCACACGGCTAAATGTGAGAAATCGGTATGCATGGATCGGTGTTAGCGCAAACCACAAAATTTAGCCTAGGCTAAGCTAAACCACTTTTTGATGTGGGGTAAGGGCCTACCCGGTGCGGTTAGTGTGTGTGTATGGGCGTCAATCTATTCAATGCGATCATATTTGACAGATTTACATACGCAATAAGTGAAATTTAATCAAATTAACCCTAAATGCGAAGCGATATTAACGCTGCCGCCGCATCAGCGGCGATATTAAAATGTTCGAATCGACGAATGTAAAGTAAACAAATCGCCGCCGCCGCAGCGACGTCGATATCCATACTGTCCAACGTCTAATAAACATGGCCGCCGCCGAATCGGCGGGAATATATTAGGCTCAAATCTATTAAATGCTGTCATATTTAACATAATTACATACGCCATAAGTGAAATTTATTCAAATTAACCATAAAATCGAACCGTTATTAACGCTCCCGCCGAATTGGCGGCATTATTCATATCGACTGGAGGGAATTCCCAAATCTATAAATAAACTCACGGTTAGCTGTCCGCCCCGGCTAGAACATTGGTGCATACCGATTCGCACATCTCTCCAACCCGCCACTACCCGGAGGTAGCTAACCGCGGCTAGTGCCTTAACTCCGGCTAAGCCTAACCCCGATTCGTGCATACGGCCCCTGGGCCCGTATGCATGGAGCGGTGTTAGCGGCGTGTGGTGTTAAGCCTCTAACACCGGGTAGCTATCACCGTTTATCGGCGGCGTCGAGAACTATGTCAAGTCGTATGCATGGCCCCCTAAACGGTGAGTGTTAGCTAAACGTGAATGTATTTATAGATTTGGGAAATCCCTCGATTCGACAATATGAATAACGCCGCCAATGCTGCGGCTGCATTAATATCAGTTCGAATTTAGGGTTAAATTGATAAAATTTCACTTATTGCGTATGTAATTCTGTTAAATATGACAGCATTGAATAGATTGAGACCCACACACGCACACTAACCGGCGCGGTGACAATATGTATATCGACGTCTATGCGGCGGCGGCGGCGATTTGTTTACTTTCCATTCATCGATTCAAAAATATTAATATCTGCGCCGATGTAGCAGCAGCGTGAATTTTGCTTCGGATTTAGGGTTAATTTGATCAAATTTCACTTATTGCGTATTTAATTCTGTCAAATATGATAGCATTGAATAGATTTGGGCTCCATCCTCACACTAACCTAACACTAACACTGCTGTAAACCTGCTATCAGTTAGAATTTCCGAGTTTAAACTCATGCTGTTAGGCCTAACACTGCTCCATGCATACCAACTTTTCGGCGCTAAACCAGAAATCCTGCCCTAAATGCGGTTTGGCTTGCTAACACCGCTCCATGCATACGTCCCCAGGACAACACAACTGCATCACTCCATAGTAACAGCACAATGCCATATCACCACAACACAATACAACACCAATCTACTCTCTGATCATGCTTCCACAAAGGACAACACAATAGCATCACACCATAACAGCAGCACAATGCCATATCACCACAGGACCACAACACAAAATACCACAGCCCTGCAATATAGCAACATCACACTACTCCAACACCACCCCACCACCCCACCACACCACCACACCACTAAAAGGCCAAACGACTAGAACACCACACCACCACAACACCGCACCATCACAACACCACATCACAACACCACAACATCAGCACAACACCACAGCAACACAGCACTAACATACCACAGCCCTACAAGTTACAAGCAGGCAACCGGACAACACCACCACACCACTAAAATACACACCACTACAACACCACACCACTACAACACCACACCACCACCACACCACACCACCACACCACTACAACACCACTACACCACATCACCACAACACCACAACACCACACCACCACACCACTACAACACCACACCACCACACCCCCATCACCCCATCATACCACAACGCCACTATGTGGTGCTGGTGCTGGTGTTGTTGTTGGTGGTGGTGGTGGAGACGGCTGGTCTTCTATATATATATTTATATATATATATATATATATATATATAGTAAAACCTCTGGTGAATGCCAGGAAGACCAAAACAATGGTTATAAGTAAAAATACAGATAAACCAAATATCAATATAACCATAGATGGCACAAACATAGAACAAGTATCCGAATTCATATATCTCAGACAAAAGATTACAAATGATGGGAGATGTGAGGAACAAATTAAAAGAAGGATAACCATAGCCCGAACAACATTCTCCAAAATGTATAGAGTGTTAACATCAAGTAAGATATTAATACAAACAAAGAAGCGTATTCTTCAGTGTTATGTGTGGTCTACTCTAATGTATGGGGCTGAGACATGGACAATCTCTAAGAAAATGTACAAACGTTTAGCAGCATTTGAGATGTGGACTTATCGAAGGATGATGAAAATATCATGGACAAAGAAGATCACCAACAAAGAAGTTCTCAGAAAAATTAAAAATAAGAAAAGCTTGTTTGCCACTATACAGACAAAGAAACTTATTTATTTTGGCCACATCATTCGTCAGAGTTCAATATACCATACATTGTTGGAAGGGAAGGTGAATGGCAGCAGAGGGAGAGGGAGACCAAGAACATCATGGTTTACAAATATTTCACAGTGGACAGGCTTGAATTATTCACAGTCTATCAGAACAGCACACCATCGGGACAAGTGGAGAACTGTTGCATCCAACCCTCGACTAGAGGACGGAACTATTGATTGATTGAAAACCTCTTCATACCGACCCCTCCACAAATCGACCACTCCCCTATATCGATCGCTTTATTTGGTTCCCAACGATACCATTGTAAGGATATGCTAACTCTCTAAACCGACCACCTCCCTAAATAGACCACTTAAAGTCGGTCCCATGGTCGGTCGATTTAGAGAGGTTTTACTGTATATAATAATATATGCGCGTGCTGCCCAGGTAAGACCGGGGTGGGTGCTGGGCGGGCCGCTGTCGGGTGTTGGTTCATGTGGAGGTGGGCCTTGGGAGGAGGACTGTGTGTGACGTGTGGGTGGAAGGGAGGAGGGGGGAGGGCAGAGGAGGTGTCCAGGAGGGGGTGAACGGGGCCGGGCCACGCGATCCTCCCCCCGGGGCGATGGCACCTGGGCCCGGGGATGAACCATAAAGGTGGGTCCGTCGTATCATTATCACCCCCCCCCCCACTCACCTACCCCCCCCCGCCAAGTCCGCGCCCTCTATTGGCACAACCCTGCAACCAGAGCAGGGCGCACCCAGATCCTTATCAGCTCACACAGATAACAATCCCGGCAACATTTTCTTCACTTATTTAGATTTTTTTTATTTCTCTTTCCATTTTCAATATTTTATTATTTCCCTCAGATTTCAGGCGTTGTTCAAAAGTAGATAGCGGTGTGTGTTTTCAAAGAGAATGTCGGAAACTTGTGCTGAGCGGAGATAAGGAATATTGTTTTTTTTAAATATAATTTTATAGGTTTTATTTGTTTGTATTTTGTTGTTAGGTTCATTTGATTAAACACATTGTTATTCATTAATTTTATTTTAAGAAATTTTGTTGGTAGATTCGTTGAATAAATGCATTGGTTTTTTCATAATTGAAAGACACAAGACCGACGTATTATATATTGGACGTTATTACCGTAGTTTCTTAATGTTACATATCAGATTTCAAGAGATGATTGAGTCTTTGAGATAATTTGAGGCTTACAGAACTTGACCCATCAGCTATCTTACAGCTTGGGTGGGTGGGATGGTAAACAAAGGATCCCGTAGTATAGGTGTTGAAGGAACCACAGCCGAGGTCGAAGTGTGCTGAAAGGCGGGCTAGTCCGTTATTTAAATATGCCAAGCATCGCGCCATCTAGTCGGTGGCGAGACAATCTATCAATAGAAATGCTTCTTTGTATCGAAAGGAAGACGTCGTTCATGCATATTCAATTACCCATGTTCTTGTAACGTGTACAATTGAAAGACACAAGACCGACGTACTATATATTGGACTTTATTACCATAGTTTCTTAATGTTACATATCAGATTTCAAGAGATGATTGAGTCTTTGAGATAATTTGAGGCTTACAGAACTTGACCAACATTTTTAGCTAAAGTTCTGGTAGCTGAGGATATAGTCTCGTGGCACATATGTGTGTACACCTCAGAGGTCCAGTGACCAAGTTCTTTGATATCATCAAATGTGGAGCGCAGTAGAGCACAGGCTTGGACCCCACCCCTGCAAAGACTGTGTGGGGGTGTCTAGCAATGCCCTCGGACAGAGTGGTAGGGCATCAGTGGTGATGAAAGCCTAATATACCTAATATATTTATATGAAAACATCAGACGGGATGGCCGAATGAGTTAGAGCGTCCGTCTCCCATGTTGGTAGATCGTGGGATCATGGGTTCGAATCCTGCTCGAGTCAAACCAATGACTTAAAAATTTATACTTGTCGCTTCCTAGCCAGGCACTCGGCATTATTAGGATAGGGCAAGGAGCAGTGGAATGATGAAGACCAGTTGTCTGCGACTGAAATTTACCCTGCTTAATCAACTAATGTACACACACACACAAAATGACAGAAACTCACAGGTATCGGTCTAAGCAACATTAAAGCTGCATAGTCCGATGAAAACATCTAATTTTCAAAACCAAGACACTGACCAATATTTGAGTTTACATATCTAACTTAGACAGCGATGCACTTAATAATAATAAGCATTTCTTGCCACATAGAAGGGAATACCACATCAATTTAATAGAACCTGTTACTGCAGACGCCTATGACTATGAATATGGTGACATAGTTTTGGCCTGCTTGCCAAAATTAAGTTGGCATGTTTGAACTACAAATATCTCAAACGATAGCCATTTAAAGTTGCATAGTCCGATGGTCTTGAGTTTCTGAAATTTTTCTGAGATAACTATATTAAATTGATCATTATAATCTACCTTAATTTAGTTTGAAGTAACTTTTAATTGAAATGGCTACCTTTTTGAAATATTTGAAATCAAACATCTAAAAATAATGTTGGCAAGCACGCCAAAACTCTGATACCATAGGATTGTGCAGTAACAGGTTCTATTAAATCGACTCAGTGTTCCCTTCTATGTGGCAACAAATACTTAATAAGTGTATCAGTATCTAAGTTAGATATGTAGAATAAAATCTAGATAATGGTTTTGATTTTGAAAACTTGATGCTTCATCAGACTATGCAGCTTTAAGATCAAAGTTACTTCACAATTAAAGCTGCATAGTCTGATGAAATATCAAATTTTCAAAACCAAATCAATTATCTAGATTTGATTGTACATATCTAACTTAGATACTGACGCACTTATTAAGCACTTGTTTCTGCGTAGAAGGCAATACTGAGTCAATTTAACAGAACCTGTTACTGCAGAAGTCTATGGTGTCAGAGTTTTGGCAAGCTTGCCAAAACTAATTTTCCATGTTTGCCCTTAAAATATCTAAAAGATTTACCATTTAAAATAAAAGTAACTTTGAACTAATGTAAAGTAGATACTAGTGATCGATCTAATATATTTATCTCCGAAAAAAATACAGAAATTCAAAACCATCGGACTATGCAACTTTAAACAGGCAGTGTACAGAGGTTAGACGGAAACAATTAGCTTTTCTTTCCCGCACTGATATGACCTTAGATGTTGCAAGGACGTAGAACTCCAACAACCCACCCCAACCAACTTTTCCTAGCACCATAACCACTTTCACTCAGTGTTCACAACACTCACCTACATTTCAGTCCATGCACCCCCCCTCCTCACTCTTCCACAGACGCCCCCCCCTACACCGTCACCCCCCACTGCCCTCCCACCTCCCCCCCCCCCATCCGCTCCACTTTAATATGGATTCACATCCGGGATGTTAAATAAAGCTAATTAATTTACTTTGTCGACTAATTACATCTGACATCTGGCGAGACGCACCTCAAATACTGAGCACCAGTCACGTGACCTCCAACGCCAGCCCCCTCTCCCTAGCCTGCTTCGCTTTCCCCCCACCCTCCCCCCACCCCCTCCCATCCTCCCAATACCACATTAACGCATTACCCCTTGATCCCAGCAGCCCTCAATTTATTGTCGTCTTTCACCCAATCGACAGTCATCCTCTCACCGAACCTCACTGAACGCGCTGGCCGAATCTATAGAGTGCAGGCTTCCTATGCGGAAGGTCTGCAGTTAGAATAGAATCACAGCCGAGTCAAAGCAATGACTTACAAAATGGATACTTGTCACTCTGTAGCCTGGCTCCCGGCATTAATAGGATAGGACAGGGACTGGTTAGCACAATGTTATGATAACGTGACTGTGTGGGGCATTGAGTAATGGTGCTGGCAGCCTTGTCTGTCCTTGGGGCAGCACTATAAAGCCGACATGAGTGCGTAATGTCACAAGTCAGTGCCAGAGTTCATATGATCTTACATGTTGCTAGAAGGTAAAACAACAACAAATGACAAACAAGCAACACCCACTCATACTCATAGTCTCACTTACTGACCTTTTCACCTTGTCACTTTCTCACCTGCTCACCCTCTTAACCGCGCCTTGCCTCACCCCCCACCCCAACACCACATCACCCCTCACCCCAACACCACATCACCCCTCACCCCAACACCACATCACCCCTCACCCCAACACCACATCACCCCTAACCCCAACACCACATCACCCCTCACCCCAACACCACACCACCCCTCACCCCAACACCACACCACCCCTCACCCCAACACCACACCACCCCTCACCCCAACACCACACCACCCCTCACCCCAACACCACACCACCCCTCACCCCAACACCACACCACCTCTCTACCCTACTCACCCCATCACGTCACTACCCCAACACCCCATCACCTCTCTGCCCCACTCACCCATCACCCCAACACCCCATCACCTCTCTAACCCACTAACCCCATCACCGCACTACCCCATCATCCCATCACCTTATCACCTTTTCACCCTATGACTACATTACCCCACGACCCCATCACCCTATGGCCGCATCACCCCATTACACCAGCACTCCATCACTTCATCACCCCATCCCCCATCACCACATCACTCCATCATTCCATCACCCCATCCCCCATCACCCCATCACTCCATCATTCCATCACCCCATCCCCCATCACTACATCACTCCATCATTCCATCACCCCATCACCCCATCACCCCATCACCCCATCACCCCATCACTTTATCACCCCACCACCCCATCACTACATCACTCCATCATTCCATTACCCCATCACTCCATCACATATAACCCATACTTCATTACTCATCACCCCATCACCCCATCCCCATCACCCCATCACCCCATCACTACATCACTCCAGCATTCCGTACCCCATCACTCCATCACCCCATCACTCCATCACCCAATCACCCATCCCACCACCCCCCCATCACCCATCACCATCACCCATCACCCCATCACCCCATCACTCCATCACCCCATCCTCCATCACCCCATCACCCATCCCCCATCACCCAATCACCCCATCACTCATCCACCCCATCACCCCATCACCCCATCACCACCACTCCATCACCCCATCACCCCATCACCCCATCACTGCATCACTCCCATCACCCCATCACTCCATCACCCCATCACCCCATCACCCCATCACCCCATCAACCCCATCAACCCATCACCCCATCACCCCTTCACCCCACCACCCATCACCCCATCACCCTCTAAACCCCTCACACTTCATCCCTTTGTCCCTTCACCCCTCACCTAATCACCCCTCACTCAGTCCTCACCTATCACCCATCACCCATTACCTCATCACGAAACGACCCCTCTCCACCTGTCACCTAAATCTGAACTTCCCAACCTACCCCGGGTACAAACAGCTGCATTCAGGTTCCCGCCCCGTGTGTACTCCTGTCTTCAGGAAGATGTGAATCTTTCAGGAGCTTCTTGGCCTGTTTCTCCAGGTGCCAACCCCGCCACTACAGCCATGTCCAGATCAGGAGATAAGACGAGATGTTGTCGCCTTTCGCCTGATGCCTCAAGATAGTGGAACGCATTGTAGCCTTATGCCCGGCACACACCTCCCGTATAAAACCTAAAACTGCCCGTTTCGCGAGTAAGTTTGAGTTTTAGTCGGTTCCAGTCTTTAGATGTGTGACACCCTAATGCCTCGCACACACCTCCCATATACGATTCACGCACTAAGACTTGGACGGCAAACAGACGGTGGGTATCACAATTATACCGTATAAGATACGACTGACCGCTCACATATACCGTTTCTCGAACGGCCCGATTTGTTTTTCGAATGTCTTGCGATTTGAGTCTTAAGCACTAAAACTGAGTTTTAAGTCACGAATCGGAAGCATTAGCAGTCGGTATATGTGTGATGTCCCTGTTGTCAGTTTTAGTCGGGAAACGGGACAGGTCGGCTTGTGACGGGTCGCATCGGGCAGTCAGTTTTAACATGTGAATCGTATACGGGAGGTGTGTGCCAGGCATTACATTTGCTGGATCATACTCCGGAACTCTACACCATTTACTTACCTTTCAAACCCGATATGACAGATGTCCGAATGGTACAGCATCCACCATTCCGGAGGTATTTTGCGGAGTCAAACTCTAGCGGAGTCAAACCAGGATATTTAAACGAAATTGGCTGTCATTGCTATTTTGCCTCGCCTGGCGCTTGCGGGTAGTACAATCACGGAAATGATTAGTTGGTTCAGTGTCATGATAATATGACTGAGTTGGGATATTGCCATGTTGGGCGAGGTGTCAGTGGCGGACACAGGCTTTCCATGTCACACATCAACACCGGACAAAGCTGCTTTAATGGCGCTAATACTTCAAGCTTAATCACTCATTGTTACCGCAATCCAACATTCAGGAAGAACGCAATTCAAAATGGCCGCTAGACATGGAACAAGGTGCCAGTGTGAAGCGGTGTGGTTGAGTGGCTGAGTGGTTAGAGTATCTGACTTTTTTCTGGTCAGATTCCTAATCTGAAGGTTGGTGGTTCGATTCCCCATGCCCCCACTTCTGCCAATTTGGATTTCCACTGCTGTGTATAACTTACAGCGTCATCAAAGGCCAGTTGCTCTCATACCATGTCTATGTGGTGTGGGAGGTTAAAAATCCCTTGGGTTGGTAAATGTGTAGGCTCGGGCTTTCTATCGCCAAACTGTCTAATGGTGAAAACAAGCCTATTAAGACTTATCCATGATAGGTAGTATAAATCTTCAAGAAAAAAAGCGCTTGGCAGAGAAAGGTTGGACGGCTGGTTCCCGCTCCCCAGACACCCATGAAGTGGCACGTCCATGCTCATTTCTAATTCCTTCAGAGATCCCATTTTATTATGCAATCTAATGATCGGGTCACGTGATCGTAACATGTATTCCTCAGACATATCTCGATGTTGCCTTGTCCAATCAAAGCATCAGATTTTCTAAACCAAAACACTGAACTAGAGTTGATGCCAGATATTGAATTTTGATGTGACGAAGTTATTAAAATATTGGAGATTTGTTCCTGGATTAAATGGGATACAAAGTTAATTTATTTGAATTGACCGGTGTTGAAGCCACTAATTTTCCACCCATCTACACCATACATAGGTCCATCAAGTGTTTCATTGTCATTTTTAAAGCATTGACTAAATTCAGTGAGGGGAAAATTTCAATCGAATTTGACTGGTTTTCCCTCATTCCGCTGCTGTGCGGTTCATGTCATTCTACTAATGCTGCACACCAGCCAAGTAAAAATGTAGCGACAAGTATAAATTGTGTGGGGCATTGCTTTGAGTCAGCCACGATTCAAAACTGAGGTAGATTAGGTAGATTATAACAGCCATCCTAATATGTTTGTCTACAAAAATATGGTAGAGCTTCAAAACCTTCATGTATCCTAAATAAATAATATTTCGAATGTGCTGTTTGAGCTCAAACGCGGGAGGTCCGGATTGGTGTGAAAATCACAATTAAACTGAATATTCCATGGCTATCAATATCATTATTAATCATGTTACATCACATAGGGAAGGACGGACTTACATAGTTTATAACGCCAACAGAAAAGACTTAAACTTTTAGTGGCACTTGGGTTTGCACTACTTTATATGACTGTATTATTCCATAGCCTACGTCACTGAATACAGTCATTGTGGCAGAATTACAGTAATACTAATAATACCCACAGCTTGACAACATACCTAGACGAGGATGTTGTACGCAGACTGTACACATCCCTTGCACATCCACTTTCGGAATATGGAAATGTTGTGTGGTCACCACTCTACAGGAAGGATGCTGAGTCAATTGAGAGGATCCAAAGAAGGGCAACAAAGCTTGTACATGGATTCGATGCAATACCCTATGAACAACGTATGCGTCATTTGAAGATCCCAAGCATGTACTACAGACGGGCCCGGGGGGATATGATTGAAGTATTCAAATATCTCCATGGTATCTACAAGACAGGCGGCCCCCTTATCAGAGACTCCAACACCAGGACCAGAGGGCACTCCCTGAAGCTGAGGAAGCGGTACTCCAGACTGGACCTGCGACACAACTTTTTCGGCTTTAGGGTGGTTGACCTGTGGAATGACCTGCCGGAGAGTGTCATAGCAGCGGAGTCGGTGAACTGCTTCAAGTCCCGACTGGATGCATACTGGTCAAGCATTACATATATCTTGGAGCCAGTGACAGTTGCTACGATTGACCACATCTGAAGAACTGTCTCCATTTCAATTAATTAAGAGCGGCTAACAGGTCCAAGGCCTATTATAGCTGTATCCTATTGATTGATTGAACATAGACCATCAGATAATAGTTTTGCCATGAATAACTCATTGGGAATGGGTTGTTTTAAGCTATGCCCATCATGCCTAATCATATTTGGTCATAATACTGTCAATAAGTAATTTCTTTTCGTCATGTTACATCACCGTTAAGATGATCACATGTTTAATGTGTGGCTTATTATACAGTTGCTTATACTCACCCTCAACCTCCACTTCATCATGCTGTCGGTCGCGATGCGACAAAGACTGCTTTCATTACTTGACTGCCGCTCTCCATTTATCTCTCTGCTGTGAGAGTTGCGTCCATGAGTCGGTCTTAATGTCTCTCAGCTTCAGGTTTCTCTTGATGGTATCTTTGAACCGGAGACGGGGGCGCCCTCTCTTTCTGTAGCCAGAAGACAGTTGAGAATAGAGGATCTGCTTTGGTAGCCTGTCTGATGACATCCTCATGAGGTGTCCAGTCCACCGGAGATTCCTTTTGATCAGAAGATCTGTCACTAAGTAATTTGTTTTCGTCATGTTACATCACCTTCAAGATGATCACATGTTTAATGTGTGGCTTATTATACAGTTGCTTATACTCACCCTCAACCCCCACTTATGACATATATAAAGCTCCAGTCAGATCTCACCGGATTGAGGAACCGGATAGAAAATGGACACTGTCCGGTGAAATACAGCAATGTACGGTTTATATACGGCTGGCATCCGGCATGTCCATTATCTGTCCGGTGGTGTCCGGTGGTGTCCGGTACAAGTTTTGAACATGCACAAAACTTGTACCGGACACCACTGGACTGAAGTGTATGGTTGGTGTCCGTTTTAAGTCCGTTTAGTCCGTTTTGTCCGTTTCATGTCCATTGCTCATCCGTTAGGTGTCCGGTTTGTACCTGAAGAGTCCATTGAAGGTGCTGCGGGAATTTGGTTTTGTCGATTTGTGGCACATCCATGAACAGTCCGGTAGGTGTCCGGTTGGTGTCCGGTTGGTGTCCGGTTGGTGTCCGTTTTGTGTCTGGTGTGTCCGTTTGACACTCGTTTGCCGTCCAGTTCTCGTCTGGTTCTCGTCCGTTGGCTATTCGTTAATGTACGTTTCTTGCGTTAATGTACGTTTATTGTCCGTTTAGCATCCGTTTTGACTGGCAGCCATTGCAACAGTTCAACACCGGACACCCCCGGACTAGACAATTATTTCTCCGGTGGTGTCCGGTACTCAGTATGGTAAGGTCTGACTTGGCCTTTAAGCAGAGACAGACAGACCTCTCCAATCACCATAGACGCCCTGGTTATATGGGTGAGCGGGTTGGTGGGTGGTGGGGGTGGAAATGTGGGTCGATGTGGGGGTCGAGGTGGGGTTGGGGTGGGGGGAGGCAGGAACAGCAAACAACTTCTCCTAAATACGGGTCATAACTGTAATAGTATTGGTTCTGACTCCACCTGCTAGTTACCGAGGAAAATCAATGGACAGTAAAGTGAACCAGCCAGCTTGCTGACTTGTATCCCTGCCTGTTCATAGCAGGGCCCGTATGCATGGAGCAGTGTTAGCGGCGTGTGGTGTTATCCCTCTAACACCGGGTAGCTACCACCGGTTATCAGCGGCGTCGAGAACTATGTCATGCCGTATGCATGGGAGCTTAAACGGTGAGTGTTAGCTAAACGTGAATGTATTTATAGAGCCTGTTCCCGGCGAGCACCGCTACTTCACAATATCGCTGCCGATTCAGCGGCCGGGAACCAGCAGCCTTCTTAGAGTGAGCCTGTTGCTGGCGAGCATGGCTATTTGTTAACTTTACATTCGTCGATTCGTCGATTCGACAATATTAATATCGCCGCCTCTGCAGTGGCAGCGTTAATATTGCTTCGAATTTATGGTTAATTTGCTGAAATTTCACTTATTGCATATGTAATTATGTTAAATATGATAGCATTGAATATATTTGGGCTTAATATATTGCCGCAGTTGTGGCGGCAGCCGCCATGGCGGCGATGTGTGTTTTGTTGATATGCGACAGTAAGGATATCGACGTCGAAGCGGCGACGGCGATTTGTTTACTTTACATTCGTCGATTCGACAATATTAATATCGCCGCCTCTGCGGTGGGAGTGTTAATATTGCTTCGAATTTAGGGTTAATTTGATGAAATTTCACTTATTGCATATTTAATTCTGTCAAATATGATAGCATTGAATAGATTTGGGGTCCATCCTGACACTAACCTAACACTAACACCGCTGTAAACCTGCTATGAGCAGGGGTTAGAATTTCCAAGTTTAAACGTGCAGTGTTTGTCTAACACTGCTCCATGCATACTGACTTTTCGGCGCTAAACCAGAAATCCCACCCTAACCGCGGTTTGCCTCGCAAACACCGCTCCATGCATACGGGCCCTGGTGTGTCTCCCCTATACCTAACCCCATGCTAATGTCTACACGCCCAGTTCCTAATCCAGCCAGACAAGATGGCCGAATGTGTTGAGCGTCCAATTCCTGCATGTAAGCCGGTCATGGGTTTTGAACCACGGCCAACTCAAATCATTTATACTTGTCGCTACATTTCTATTCGCATGGTGTGCAGCATTAGTCGGATAGGACGAGCAGCAGTGGAATGAGGAAAACCAGTGAATTTCGATTGAAGTACCTGCCTACGCATACCTGTCTATGTGGTTCCTTGCCCGTGGAGGCTTACTATAGGTCAAAGACCCTATAATACTAAGACGGCTCACTCCCTATGTAAATTTTGCACTGCCACCTTGTGGTGGGTTTGATCAGCCCAGCTGCTGGTTGGTGTTTCACATGAAAACACATACAATTATATTGTACATGAGATAGGTAAGTATGAATACACATCAATATGAAATTGAAAAGTGTGAATACACATCAATATGAAATTGAAAAGTGATTTTGCAGCATCGTCATCATGACACATTTTTCACATTCATATATACATTTATACACTAGCCAACGTGAGCCTCATGTGGTCATTTTTCGTCATTACGTTGACGTACGTTGGGTTACGTTATGATGATGTCAGAATGATGTTAGAATGACGTCAAGCTACGTTACATTACGTCGTGTTACGTCGAGTTACGTCAAGGTTTTGGACATGTTCAAAACTTTCGACATAGCTCGAACGTATGGGTTTACATTCGCCATACATTCTGTTCACGTTCAGTGAACGTCAATGATGTTAAATGGATGTTATTCCAATGCTGCTCACTACGTTCAACTACGTTCCACTACATTGACCCACATTAAACTGAGTGCAAATGCCCACGTGGCGTAATGGGAACGTCAGGAGAACGTCAGGAGAATGTTAGGAGAACGTCAGGAGAACGTCAGGAGAACGTCAGGAGAACGTCAGGAGAACGTCAGGAGAACGTCAGGAGAACGTGCATTCAACGTACGTTCAACGTCTCATGACGTATATAACATCACGTAATGTTCTTCTGGCGATGGAATAACGTTCATAACGTTCCGTGAGCATAATGACATTGTCCGCTCTCGTTGAATGACGGTATCACTACGCTTTACCGAGGTTACGCTCTCGTCCACTATGCTGCATCCACGTTCAACTTGTGCCCAAATTTGCATACTATGCCGAAAAGTTCAATGTTGTTCACGTTCTCCCTACGTTGACGTCGTTACGTCGTAGTGTGACAGGGCCTTAACCAAGAGAACAGCCAGCGCACCAAGTGGTGGGTTTGATCATTTAGATTACACAGTACAGGCTGAGTGAGCTGTCTTAGTATTATAGGGTCTTTGTATAGGTCCATCGGCAAGCCCCCACCACCACCATGTCCTGTTCCAGCAGAGAGACAAAAACACCCAGAAAACTAAGTACCGGAAACCAAAAACAAACAACCGTAGGGCAATGTAGTTAGTCTACCACCATGCCTGGAAACCATATATAATTTCCACGGACAACTATAACGGTTACTGCAATTAATCAAGTGCAAAAAAAAAGCAAATAAAACAACACATCGTTTGTTTGGGGGGTTTCGGTCCTAGCAACAGATAATATCCTATGTATCGACTTGCGACAGTGCACACTCATGATGCTACCCATTGGCTGACCAGGCCGCTGCTGGCACGATAACCCGATTTCCCACTCCAGTCGCATTATCCTGCTACTTAGCAAGCCAGTCCTTGCCCTATCCTCTTAATGCTAAGTGCCAGGCCAAAGAGTGCCAAGTATCAGCTCAGTAAGTCATTGGTTTGACTCGGTGAGGATCGGAACCCATGACTTCCAACATGGGAAGCCAGCCAGCGCTCTTATAAATTGAGTGAAGCCCTCCGGTCAAATCTTTAGAACTTTTCATTTAAAAGAAAAATCACAGACAGAGACCCGAAGCCAACCCACTCGCAGAAGATTGAAAAAATAGTATGTAAAATAAATAAATAAATAAACAGCGTAGTGACACCTGAAGTTCAGGCGAGGCCCATGGGCATATAGCCCTGAGCCTCGGTTTGGGACGCAATGTGTCATTTCAGAGCTGAGGCTGTCTTGAGGATTGTTCTTCTTCCTGTGTTTACTAATCTCCTTCTCCGGGCATCAAAGAGTTTGGGATTGTTTTATGATTTCTTTTTGTAGGAGGGAGTTGCCGAGGGTGGGGGTCGGGGGGCAGGGTGTGTGTATGGGGGGGAGGGGCAGTGACAGACACGTGCCAGAGGTTTCCCAACAGAAGGTTTTTGTCAGCTCAAGGATGTGGGGGTTTGGGTGGGGATAGAGCATGATCCCCCTCCCCTCACCCCCCCCCCCCCCACCAAAACCACCTCAGACACTACAATAGTACAAAGCTGCCTATTCACAATACTGCTAAAAGAATCCGCTTGGGGGCGCCACTAGCACTAGCTAGGGAAGCTCAGTGGTCGGTGTAGGCGGCCACGTAGATATGCTGCGTTCATATGAACTGGTGAATATGGTGTTTCCCACTTCACAACTGGTGAATTGTGTTCACTTGACTTCACAACTGGTGAACACCACCTGTGAACTGGAGATTTTTTAAGCGGCTCATTATTCACCACTTGTGAAAAAATGGCAGCGAATGGAGAAAAGTTGCATGGTAAGGTTGTCAAATAAATGCTCTCAGTTTACATGGTCGTCTTCACTGGCAGTAAGTGGGAAGTTCACCATATTCACCAGGGGTCGTATGCATGGGCTGGTGCTAGGGCCCTAACCGCGGCTATGGGGGCACCACACGGATATCGGTGGAAAATCAGCATGCATGAGCCGGTGCCAGCACTAGCTGCCGACCGTAGCCTAGGCTAAGCTACCCTGCTTTCAAGTGAAGTTTAACTGCTAGCCACGCCGGTTAGTATGCGTGTGTGGGTGTCAATCTTTTAATGCTATCATATTTGACAGAATTACATATGCAATAAGTGAACTTTCATTAAATTAACCCTAAAATCGAACCAATATTAACGCCAGAGCTACATCGGCGGCGATATTAATATTGTCGAATGACAACAAATCGCCGCTGCCACTGCTGCCTGCCGCCGCTGCCGCCTCCGTCGAATATAAACAAAACAAATCGCAGCCGCCGCTGCTGAATCGGCGGCGATATTGGCAAATAGCGGTTCAGAAACAATTAAATTTGATCAAATTAAACCAGAAATCGAACCGATATTAATGCCGCTGCCCAATTATGGTCAAAGTAAACCAATAATCAAAGCGACAGGCTCAGAGGGATTTCCCAAATCTATAAATAACTACATGGTTAGCTATCCGCACCGGTTTGGACATCGGTGCATACGGCTTGACCTAATTCACCAACCTCCTCCTAGCTGTGGATAACTACCCCAGAGCTAGCGTGTAGCACCCACCCCCAACCCCCCCCCCCCACCACCACCACCCAACAACACACCCCACCCACCACAAAACAAAAACACCACACAAAACACCCACAAAAAACAAAAAAAAAAAAAAACCCACAAAACACTGGCTACGCGTAGCACCAGCCCATGCATACGGCCCCAGGATGCTATGAATGCAGCATTACTCCCACAGCGCTGTGTCTGTGACAGCGCTGCTAACGAACCCCACCGGAAAAGTGTCCGGAGGCTGGCTTATGGGAATAAACACATCATTTTGAAATCTAATATGTGAGATATGCTGGTGAAATATGAACCCATCATAGGCCGCTATTTTTGGGATGAACAATGTATGAAATCATTTAGATAAATATACATTAAAAGATAAATTGAGAGCGCTGAGTGGTTGCCATATTGGAATTTTGTCATTCTCTCCAAGTTTCTCCACGGTACCCCAATGCAGATAAACACTGAATGCTGGAACAAAGACCTCCATAGGTCATTCGTACCAAGGCGAATTTTGTTTGGATTTAGACAGGGCTGCCATGTGTCAGCCACCCTTCGTCTGGATAGGTTTGAATCTTGTAACATTCTAGTAGCCACACTGCAACAAGTCCGGATGATCAGTGCAGTGTGACCCTGCATACACAAAGAGGCCGCTGCCACACAGGTCTGCCTTTTTATTTGTACGCTTTTTTTTCATTGATAAATATTTGATTCATCGGGACATATCATCCATCAGTGCGGAAGCAGTAGGCTTCCGGCCATGAGTTGTCACAGTTATTTACGTAGATCCTGTTGACGTTGATGCTGAATGAAAGTAACGGGATGGCGCAAGCGAATGGGAGAAGTGTCGCAGAGATTGGGGTGGATTACATTTTGTATTGTGTGGTTTTTGTCTTAGGCACTTATCAGTGTGTGTGTGTGTGTCTAACTTACTGTAAGTGTAAGGGCTGTAATCTTTTCCATTCACCAGGTCTGGTCAAAACCATCTCGCAAGGCACAGCGAAAGGAAGAAGAAGACGCGGTGGACAAAGGAAGAGGTGCAAAGGACAACATCAAGGGGCGGACAGCTCTGGAGTTTGGCAAATCCCAGACGGCAGTGAAGAACAGTTGAAAATGGAGAAAACTGGTTGCAAAGTCTCGAGTTTGGCAAATCCCAGAAGGCAGTGGAGAAGTACGGAATTGATGATGATGATGACGATGATGATGACTTCATATTGAGTCCTACTAAATACACACTATGTTGGGTGGTTAGCTGAGTGACGTTGGATGGTGGGTAGGTGGGGGTGAGGAGTTGCTATGGTTACTATGGGAGGTGAAAGTGTAGCTGACCAGGGTCAACATCCTGGCAGCCGCAGCCATACAAACAGCTGTCAGAGGGTGATCGGCTGGTGCATACCCATCACACGGGAAGTGGCATACCCATCACACCGGAAGTGGCACTTTGCTTAAAGTTGCAAAATTCAATGAAGTCATAATATCGTCAAAACGAAATCCAGCTACTAAGAATTGGTACTAGATATCAAATTTGACGATCTGCCGAATTCCCAGTACAGTACAACCTCGTTAAACCAAGCTCGGTTAAACCAAATGATCGGTTAATCCAAACTTTTTTCAGCGGCCCGGCAAAATACTACCATTTATCACATAACAAATTTGGTTAAATCAAGTCGGTTAATTAAAATTATTGGTTAATCCAAACAAAATTGTCGGGCCCCAGGCCACTTCCGGTATGTTAAAGCAAACTTTAATGTGGTTATAAGGTCATCTGAGACCCCACCAACTTTGTTATATGATAAATGGTAGTATTTTGCCTGGCTGGCAAAAGAAAGTTTGGATTAACTGATCGTTTGGTTTAAGCAAGCTTAGTTTAACCGGGTTATACTGTATATATCTAATAAAACAATAATCAAAGTGTCCACATCTATTGCATAATACATTCATAAAGCACCTACGTTTTTGCCAAAGCCAAGTCAAAGTCTGGTTAGACCAATGATCGGTTAATCCAAACAAATTTCTAGGGTCCCTTCAAGTTTGGTTTAACGGGGTTATACTGTATGGTGGGAATAGGGAAACCTAATGCTAAAACCAAAAGGGGAAAGCCCAACAGAAAATATGAATGAGGACATAAGTATCTGAGTTCGATATGGTGGACGAAATCTAGCTGAATGTTTTGGTGTTGAAAAATTTGCTTTCATCCTATAAAGCAACTTTAATGTAGCAGAGACATGACTATGTGTTCGCAGAGACATGAATATTGGGATGTTGGGTTTTTGGTATATAGCGACCTACATATCATCCTCTTGGTGTTGCGAACAAATGCGCTCATAATGCCTAGAGCCGGATTCAAACCCACATTTCTGCCATTCCTGGATTAGCATCCTATGGATTAGGCTCTCAAGGTTCCCGGGTGTAGCACTTTATTAATGCCCGCCTCTATTTGTAGTATTTCACCTGAAGATGTGAGGGAATATCACTACAATATTAGAAAATATCTGTGCAACATAAGGCTAGGACACCTCCACTAAGCTGCACTGCAAAGGGGCATGTGATATGTCAAGGCCCACCAGTGGGATGCCCAATGGAAGGTAACCATGCCAAAAGTAGCCATATAGCACACCACACAGCTACGTACAAGCCTATGATATGTAAATAGGAGTAGGCTAGTCTAGTAATAAGAGTAGAACAAAATAAAATAATACATATATGCCAAGAAAATCCAAAAAAACTAACATAGGCTACTAACCATACCAACCAATTATCTATCTGCTACTGAAATGCAGGCAATCAAATACCTTATCAGCAGCTACTGTGTGGTAAGATAACACCAACACTACAACTGGCCAGCATTGAAAACAAGCCTGGGTACCCGGGCTTATATGCTATGGACAGTATAAATACAGCCTCAATAACAAATTAAAAAAATTAAAATATGCTGGGACTGGTTCCTGGTCAGTACTAGAAGTGCATGACGTCATATATGACTTGAGGGTTTGCTCAAACCACCGAAGTATTGCTAAAATTGCTGCAAGAAAATCAAGCATCATTTGAGAAAAGGTGTCTTGCTACATACCTGTGTTTCGGTAAGACTAAGATTGGACGCGAGGTCCTTCCGTTCCTGTCCCACCACATAGTGGTTCTTCTCAAATGCGTGTTCCAACCGAAGTAGTTGTGATGGGGAGAATGCTGTCCGGATCCGCTTCGGTTTCCGGAAGGGTAGAAGAAAACTAGGTTCTGAACCTGTGGGATAAAAGAAATGGGTTTTGTAAATCATGTGAAATATATTTACTAATGCAATCACACACATACAGAGAGACCCACATTGTGTGGTAATTTGTTGATGTATAGTCCGATGACAACATCACATTTTCAAAACAAAAACAATTATCTAGATTTGATTCTACATATCTAACATAACCCTGTTTACACGGGCAATTTAAAACGCTTCATATGAAACGACTTGCCTAGATCGACTCACATTTGCCATGTAGATGCGACGCTTTGGCGTTTTAGGGCTGAATCGATTCATATGAAACGGTTCATCTATACCACGTCGCGAGGTGGTTTATTTGAAGCGATTCAGATGGTTCCCGGGCGGCGATAATGTAAAATAGCATTGCTCGCCGGCTACAAGCGCAACAAAGGCTGCTGGTTCCCGGTCACCGAGACACTTTCAACCTCGCTCGTGTAAACGCGCACCTACATCGCTTCATATAAATCGATTTGCTTAAATCGCTTCACAATTTCCCGTGTAAACACGGCTTTAGATACTGGTGCACTTATTAAACATTTCCCATTGAATAGAACCTATTACTGCAGGAGCCTATGGCATTGGAGTTTTGGCAAGCTTGTCAAAATTAATGTAGCACGTTTGCACTTCAAATATCTCAAAAGTTTGCCATTTAAAATAAAAGTTACTTCAAACCAAAGTGAGATAGATTATAATGATCAACCTAATATGCTTATCTCAGAAAATGAGAGAAACTCAAAACCATCGGACTATGCAACTTTAATCAATTACTGCTTGCATTGCGGGGTGGCCGTTCTACTCTTGCTAGTTATATAGCCATATGGCGGATAATCAATTATGCGGCTTTAAACTAAAGGCGAGGAAGGGAATCCTTATTAACATTGTCCACTATTATTATAGTGTGCTATACTCCTCTATCTGTCTCTGCCCGCCACGTGACCGGTGGCGCCTCAACCGGCACGAATCCTAACCAGGGACGCTCTATTCTGTCATTTGCGCCCGATAATTTGTTTATTTAAAAATTGAAATATATATACAATTTAACCCAGTCCTGAATATGCCATTATACATTATGTAACACGTATAATGTTTTATGGTGTTCTCTGTGGCAGAGTGGTTAGAGTGTCTGACTTTTGTCTAGGTTGGACGTCTAATCTGAAGGTTGGTGGTTCGATTCCCCGTGCCCCCCCACCTCTGCCAATTTGGATTTCCACCGCTGTGTATAACTTACAGCGTCATCAAAGGGTGGTTGCTCTCATACCATGTCTATGTGGTGTGGGAGGTTAAAAATCCCTTGGATCGGTAAAAGTGTAGGCTCGGGCTTTCCATCGACAAACTGTCTAATGGTGAAAACAAGTCTATTCAGACTTATCCATGATGGACATTATAAATCATCAAGAAATAAAATGTATAATGTATCATATAGGGTGCATAGTGTAGCATTATACTGTGTAAAGTATAATGTATGATGTATAATGTATAATGCACAATGCATAAATTATGATGTATAATGTATAATGGTGTAACAATTTTGGTGTGCTTGCCCAAATTAATGTAACATATTTTGACTTCACATATATATATATACATATATATGTGTAAATATATGTATATAAATATATAAATATATACATATATATATATGAATATGTAATAGGTGCCGTGCACTGACTTCATGCATTTGGGTTTAGTTACTTGCTTTTTGTAGAGATACATTCCCGCTATGGGATCTATAATAAATCAGTTGGGATTTATTTGAAGCGTTGCTTTCTTGTTAAAAGCCTATTCACGTCAGAGAAACACACAAATTAGTACAAGTTGCCACTGGCTACTTTGGCAGCAGGTCTGAAGCAAGGGGACTCCCCTCCCCACCCCCCTGCCCCAGCTGACCCCTCCTGCCCCCAACACCAACATACAGTCAAGCATCGCGACCAACGCCGAAATGTCGAACTGCCCACACAAGCCCATGAATAGATGCATTGCGGTGGTCTTTGCAAATAAATACCCCCCTAAATAAATACATAATCTTTTTTTTTTAATTGAAAAAAAAAGTTAAATAAAATATAAAATAAAAAGTAACCCAAAATAGACTGAATGAAAGTTATTTGGATAACATTGACCCTCACCCATGTAACCCGTTCACCCCAGTCTCAGTCAAGCATGTAGAGGTGACATTCGGAGGAGTGCACGCAGTAACATCCAGATATGAGGAGTTCGGGTGGAAAACCCCATAAACGCCAATCCAGAAATTGGAGAGAAACATTAGAGTTAAATCTTCAATTTTGTTGTTCTGTTTTACATTCCTATTTTTTGTTTGTTGCTCTATAAACTTTTGATCACAAGCAAAGTGGAATAAATTATTACTGAGAATGAATATTACCTTCACGTATAAATCTATTATTTTAATTACATTTTTGGATTGGCGTTTATAAGGTTCTGTGCCTGAACTCTTCATATATATATATACACTGTGCTTGTAGATTCAACACTCACTTAAAGCTGCATAGTCCGATGGTTCTTTGTTGCGGTCACTCTTTGAGATAAACATATTAGGGTGATTGCTATTGCTTACCTTACTTTCGTAAAGAAAATAATTTATGTGATAAAAAAGTAATTTATATAAATATTATGAGAATAAACTGGTAGTAGAAATATATAGGAATGCAGACATATTGCTGAGTTTCTATGCAGGTAGCTCGAGCACCATGAGCACACATTGCGTCTGCGGACAAGTAGGGCTAGTGGGAAGGGTCTTGTAGGTTTATAAGCGCCCCCCCCCCACCCCCACCCCAACAGTATGGGAGTCAATTGCTTCCACAACATTGTTGTTTTAGGTAAAGTGCCTGTCACACTATGCCAGATTGAGCAACGGACAGAATTGTCTAGTCTGGTGGTGATAAGAATCAAAATGTATTAAAATGTGTCAAAGTGTTACGACATCGGGTCAAAGGCCGCCGGATGAACGGACATGAAACGGACATGAAACGGACATGAAACGGACATGAAACGGACATGAACAGATAGCCAACCGATGAAACAAACTCAAACCGGTGTCGTGGTATAAAACCCCGGCCCGATCGCAACCCATTATGACAATGGCCGTGAGCAATCTTCATACAGAAAAAGTGAAATATCTCTAAAGCTACACCACTTAGAAACAAGCTGCTTGGTACACATATAGAAAACATATTCGACGGATAGATTATATTAAATTTAGGGTTGTGCATTTCTATTAATCTTTAATAGACACTGGCAGTGTGTATTCGTTCCGCAGCCGAGCTGCGCCCACATACACAATGTTTACAAACTCCGCGCATGCGCAGAAGCCACAGCAGGGGTTGCGATCGGGCCGGGGTTTTATACCACGACACCGGACAAGAACCGTAGACGTCAATCCAGCGGCATCCATTCCTATTTTTGTGCATGTTCAAAACTTGTACGGACACAAACTGGACTTTGTTTGGTTTCTTTCCATTTCCCCCAATTCGCTGATGTGTGACAGGGGCTTAAAGAACGGCGGTTGGATAGATCAGCCAGAGAATTACTCTATCCATATGTGTATTTATGTTGGTTGGCGTGCCATGAATAATATTTTATTTTATTAACTTTTATGATCCTGGTCACGGAAACAGTGTCGGGGGGGTGATGAAAATGGGAAACATTGTGCCTAGAGCGGGACTCGAACCCACATCTCTTTGCATTCCGGGCCAGTGTGCTAACCATTACACCACCTAGGCTCCCTGATATCAACACACTCCCCACGCCTACCTGTCTATGTGGTTACTTGCCTGAGAGGTCAGTGCAGACCACTACACTCGTCCCCCTGGAATTGTAAGTCTTGTAATGCTTACAATTACATACATACAGGCAATGCACTTACACATACATACACAGGGTAGGTTCAACAACCATACAGCGCAAAGCTTGTACAGGATCCTGATCACGGCAACCAGTGTCGTGGGGGTGATGAAAATGGGAAATATTGTGCCTAGAGCGGGACTCGAACCCACATCTCTTTGCATTCCGGGCCAGTGTGCTAACCATTACACCACCTAGGCTCCCTGATATCAACACACTCCCCACGCCTACCTGTCTATGTGGTTACTTGCCTGAGAGGTCAGTGCAGACCACTACAATATTTCAAGTGCAAGCATGCCAAATTAACTTTGTCAAGCCTATCAAAACTTCCGCGGGAAGAGGTTGTTATTAATATTAAATTGACACAGCATTCCCGTGGATGCGGAAATGTTTTATTAATATTAATAATAAGTATTTAATGTTGGCAAGCAATTCAAAACATCAGAAAGAACAGGTTTGATATTTTAAAGAAATAAATTGGCTCTGTGTTGCCTTCAAAGCGGCAACAATTGGTTAATAGCAATACATGCACCATTATATCATTTAAATATGCAGAATTAATAATATTCTAGATAGCTATTTTGGTTTCGAAAAGTTGATGATTTCATTGGATTGTTCAGCTTTAGTTTCAGCGACAAAAATAATTACATATTTATATATTTTTTTAAACAAGTATTCCTTTACGCACAAACCCTGCCAGGCTTTGCACTAATTGATTAACATACTCTCCTAACTTGGCTTTTATCCCAGTAGAACTTTGACCTTTGGCCTTTGGCCACTATTTGTTTGGGACCCCCACCCCTACACCCATCCCACCCCCATATCCACGCTCACCCAACCTTTGTATTCACACAAAACCCATTGACGTTCAGGTGGTCGCGGCAATATTGTTGTCCCAATTGACCTTTTATAGGATGTGCCAGATTTGCTCCAGGTCTCATGTAATAGACTATTCCTTCTTTTTTTTTGCGTCATAATTTTTGTTGTTAATTGATTTGGTGTTTTTATTAGTGAATTTAAGCTCGGGAATTAATATTTGACAGCGCCACCAGCGACCTTCAGAGGAACTAGGTCAACACTAACAGAAGCCAGGTAGGTAATAAAAAATAGATAAAGTTACATTATCTGATTGCTTTAAGTGTCCGTTATATATTTAAGTTTAGATATATATATTTGCTAGGCCATTATAAATATAATCTAATTTATTTACAGCTACATATTCCAATGTAAGCATCCAATTTTGTTAAAGCTGCATAGTCCGATGAAAACATCAAATTTTTTAAACGAAAACAATTATCTAGATTTGATTGTACATATGTAATTTTCATACTGGTGCACTTATTAAACGTTTGTCACCGCATAGAAGGGAATACGGAGACAGCTGGATAGAACATGTTACTACTGCTGAAGCCTATGGTGTCAGACTTTTGACATGCTTGCCAAAAATAATTTTGCATCTTTGCAATTCAAATATCTCAAAAGTTAACCATTTAAAATAAAAGTTACCTCAAACAAAAGTAAGGTAGATCATAGCGATCAACCTAACATATTTATCTCAGAAATTGACGGAAACTCGAAACCGTTGGACTTTGCAACTTTAACCAAATACTGTATGTACATGTCTAACCTTGACATTGATTGACAGCTATTATACATTTATTGTTGCATAAAAGAGAAAGGTAAGTCAATTAAATAGAACTTGTCAGCATTGAAGCTTATGATGTCCATCATTTTGAAATGCATGCCAAATTAAATTTAGTATGTTTCCCTTCAAATATCGCCGAAATTCTCCAGTCAAAATCAAAGTTATTTCAAACTAAAGTAGGCTAAACAAACTATAATGATCAACCAAATACAGTTATCTAACCATTAGGTTAGGACCTCGCAACAATTTGATTGTGCAATTGTAAATTTGAATAATTATTATGTTAAACGGGTAAAATTGCTAGTATTAGAAGTGAAAACAGACTAAACTAATGTTTGCATGCACACCGAAATGAAGGATTAAACCATAGGCTCTGCTTTCCAATTTTTGATTATATTGATAGCATTTATTATATTGATAGCAGCCTAGAACAAACGCACAACATTACAATGAATCTTAAAGAATTCTGGCAACATCTAAGCTGAATCATTAGGATCATATCTACATATATGTGGGTTTCTTTTTTATATTGAGGCTTTCATTGAATGATGTAGCTTTAGATTCACTACGCCTATGACCTATGACACTCGGCATTAATAGAATAAGGCAGGGACTGGTTAGCTCAGTGTCAGGATAATGTGACTGAGTGGGATAGTGGGTCATAGGGCCGGCAGTCTGATTTCCAAGTGGGGCAGCATTATAAAGTCGGCATGAGTGTGCACTCTCAATCCTGATATGACCGCCGATGTTGCTATGACGTAAAACAACAAACAAACAAAACAAACAATGATATGACCTCATATGTTGCCAAGACGTAAAACTCCAACAAACAACCAACCAATCGATGGTTGCTCTTGGATACGAAACTAAAAGAAAAACGCCCTGTGGTGTCCACGCAGGCAGTCTGACAAGCAGCCAGTCTTACAGGCAGGAAGTCTGACAGGCAGGCAGTCTGACAGGCAGAGAGGGAGTGGGGGCGGGGGGGGGGGGCGCATGCGCTTCATGTCGCGAGCGCTTGTAAGCCGGCTGCTGATTGGTCTATTTACACACCAGAACGAGGCTAATGGTTTTCGTAATTGGGTGGTCGCCCCCTCTGGTGGTCGTTACTGGCCTCCAACCTCCCACCCTCCACCTGGAGCCGGTGTGGCAGTTTCCACCGTCCGCCAGTTTCCACGGTACGCATCGCTTCTGCACATGCATCAAAATCGAACTGCATCGTCACTAACCTTATAATTTTAATATAATGTTTTTGGTAAAGATGTTTTCTATATGTGTACCAAGCGATTTGTTTCTAGGTGGTTTCGTTTTAGAGATATTTCACTTTTTCTGTATTTTCTGTATGAAGATTGCTCACGGCCATTGACAATGCCTTGAGTTTGAATCTATGCGCAGTGCAAAATATTAGTTTTATTCAAAATTAATAGAAATCAAGAACCCTAACCTTATAAATTTAATATAATCTTTTTGGTAAAGATGTTTTCTATATGTGTACCAAGCGATTTGTTTCTAGGTGCTGTGGTTTTAGAGACATTTCACTTTTTCTGTATGAAGATTGCTCATGGCCATTGACAATGCATTTGAGTGTAGGCGTACGCGGAAACTGCCGACCGGCGGAAACTGCGATGCCGGAAACAGAAAGTCCGGAGAGTCCAAATGGCAAGGGAGTGGTTGTTTGCTTTGGCGGTTTTACGTCCTAGCAGCATCTAAGTTCATAATCAGGACAGGTATATACCGACCTGTGATAGTGTGGCGCTTAGCAGTTTGTTTGTTTGTTTGTTGTTGTTTTACGTCCTAGCAACATCTAAGGTCATATCAGTAGTACTGGGAAGTCATACCACTGGGAAGTCATACCACTGGGAAGTCATACCACCAGCATTATGAGTATGACCCGATATCCCACTCAGTCACGTTATCATGATACTGAGCAAACCAGTCTTTGCCCTATTATAGTAATGCCGATCGCTGGGCTAGGTAGCGACAAGTATCTAATGTGTGCGTTATTGAAGTGCCTTTGTCAGGGTTCAAACCCACAAACTCCAGTACGGGACATGAGCATTCAAATCCTACAGGGACATTTGTGAATGTGCTTAGGTCTTCTTTTTGTCATATGTCTGTGTGTGAAAAAGAAAGAACAAATTTAAAACAGGCACCACCAACTGGGGACTGGCTTTCTCCTACTCGTTCCTGGGATGATCGCCTAGCCTTGCTTTCGGACATTATCCTCCTACAAGCTTTTATATCACAGCCTACAGTTCATAGCCTCCAACTTAGTGCTTACACCGTACACCTTACAGCTGAGAATGTAAAGCTGACAGTCTGTGGCTTACAGCCTCCACTTTACAGCCTACACCTTACAGCCTACACCTTACAGCCTACACCTTACAGCCTACACCTTACAGCCTACACCTTACAGCCTACACCTTACAGCCTACACATTACACCTCACATATTACATACAGCTCAGAATTTCAGAGTTTAAAGCTGATTGTCTCTGGCTTACAGCCTACACCTTACATCCTACACCTTACAGCTGAGAGTGTAAAGCTGACAGTCTATGGCTTACAGCCTAAACATTACAGCTTACACATTACAGCCTACACCTTGCATCCTACACCTTACAGCCTACACATTACAACGTACGCCTTACACCTCACATATTACAGCTGACAGTTTCAGAGATTAAAGGTCACAGTCTACAGAATACATCCTACACATTAGACCTCACATATTACAGCTGACAGTTTCAGAGTGTAAAGCTGACAGCCTATAGCGTACATCCTACACCTTACACCTCACCTAGTACAGCTGACAGTTTCAGAGTTTAAAGCTGACAGTCTATAGCTTACATCCTACACCTTACACCTCACATATTACAGCTGACAGTTTCAGAGTTTAAAGGTCACAGTCTACAGATTACATCCTACACATTACACCTCACATATTACAGCTGACAGTTTCAGAGTGTAAAGCTGACAGCCTATAGCGTACATCCTACACCTTACACCTCACCTATTACAGCTGACAGTTTCAGAGTGTAAAGCTGACAGCCTATAGCTTACATCCTACACATTACACCTCACCTATTACAGCTGACAGTTTCAGAGTTTAAAGCTGACAGTCCATAGCTTACATCCTACACATTACACCTCACATATTACAGCTGACAGTTTCAGAGTGTAAAGCTGACAGCCTATAGTTTACATCCTACACCTTACACCTCGCATATTACAGCTGACAGTTTCAGAGTTTAAAGGTCACAGTCTACAGATTACATCCTACACATGACACCTCACATATTACAGCTGACAGTTTCAGAGTTTAAAGCTGACAGCCTATAGCTTACATCCTACACATTACACCTCACCTATTACAGCTGACAGTTTCAGAGTGTAAAGCTGACAGGCTATAGTTTACATCCTACACCTTACACCTCACCTATTACAGCTGACAGTTTCAGAGTTTAAAGCTGATAGCCTATAGCTTACATCCTACACATTACACCTCACATATTACAGCTGACAGTTTCAGAGTGTAAAGCTGACAGTCTACAGATTACATCCTACACATTACACCTCACATATTACAGCTGACAGTTTCAGAGTGTAAAGCTGACAGTCTACAGATTACATCCTACACATTACACCTCACATATTACAGCTGACAGTTTCAGAGTTTAAAGGTCACAGTCTACAGATTACATCCTACACATTACACCTCACATATTACAGCTGACAGTTTCAGAGTGTAAAGGTCACAGTCTACAGCTTACATCCTACACATTACACCTCACATATTACAGCTGACAGTTTCAGAGTGTAAAGCTGACAGTCTACAGATTACATCCTACACCTTACACCTCACATATTACAGCTGACAGTTTCAGAGTTTAAAGGTCACAGTCTACAGATTACATCCTACACATTACACCTCACCTATTACAGCTGACAGTTTCAGAGTGTAAAGCTGACAGCCTATAGCGTACATCCTACACCTTACACCTCGCCTAGTACAGCTGACAGTTTCAGAGTTTAAAGCTGACAGTCTATAGCTTACATCCTACACCTTACACCTCACATATTACAGCTGACAGTTTCAGAGTTTAAAGGTCACAGTCTACAGATTACATCCTACACATTACACCTCACATATTACAGCTGACAGTTTCAGAGTGTAAAGCTGACAGCCTATAGCGTACATCCTACACCTTACACCTCACCTAGTACAGCTGACAGTTTCAGAGTTTAAAGCTGACAGTCTATAGCTTACATCCTACACCTTACACCTCACATATTACAGCTGACAGTTTCAGAGTTTAAAGGTCACAGTCTACAGATTACATCCTACACATTACACCTCACATATTACAGCTGACAGTTTCAGAGTTTAAAGCTGACAGTCTACAGATTATATCCTACACATTACACCTCACATATTACAGCTGACAGTTTCAGAGTGTAAAGCTGACAGTCTACAGATTACATCCTACACATTACACCTCACATATTACAGCTGACAGTTTCAGAGTGTAAAGCTGACAGTCTATAGCTTTAATCCTACATCTTGCACCTCACATATTACAGCTGACAGTTTCAGAGGTTAAAGGTCACAGTCTACAGATTGCATCCTACGCCTTGCACCTCACATATTACAGCTGACAATTTCAGAGTTTAAAGGTCACAGTCTACAGATTTCAGCCTACACCTTACAGCCGAGAGTTAAAAGATAACACTCTACAGCTGACAGCCTACACCACACACCTTGCACCTTATGGGGCTGTCACACTACGACGTGTGTCCCGGCGACCCGTCAGCGTTGAAAGTACTATGTTGCGCGTCGAGAAACGTCAAACTTTTCGGCGGTTTGGGGGAAAAGATCGGCGTCAGCGCGGCGCGTTATGCGCGCGCGGCCAACGTGTGTCAACGTGCTGGGGAAAAAACAAAAAGTTTGGCGCAACGTCTTCATTTAACCTTAAATGTTGCTAGGGCATAAAACAAAAACGGCCCAGTTTGCCGCAACGTGTGAGCAACGACCCTCCTGTGCGCGCGCCGTCTTCCTAGCGTTCCCATAACGTTATTCCGGCGCGTCCAACGCAGCGCGACGCGCGCCTCACGTCCTTACCCATATATTTGCGCTCGCTGGCGGTCGTTGGCTTGTTTTTGACAGGTTGAAAACACTCAGCGACCAATAATGCGCGCCGACTTTCGCCGCCGACCGTCAACATCAAAGGTAGTGTAACGACGTGTACCGACGCGACCATAACGCGCCACCAGCGCTTCTCGATATTTCACCAAATATCGCCCAAAAACACCACACGTTGACGGGTCGCCGGCGAGAAGCGTCGTAGTGTGACAGCCCCATTACAGCCGAGAGTTTAAAGCTGATTACAGTCGATAGTTTAAAGCTTACGGTCTATAGTTTACAGCTTCCAGCAGACAGATTGCACCTTAGAGCCGAAGTTTAACCCTACACCTTACCCCTTACAACAGGGAGCTTACAACTAAATCTACAGCCTGCAGCCTACATCGTACAACCTACAGCCTACAGCATACAGCACACAACCTACAGCCTACAACCAACATCCTACAGCATCCAGCCTACAGCCTACATCAGACAGGCTAGATCCTACAGCCTATAGCCTAAAACCCACAGCCTACAGCCTACAGCCAACATCCTACAGCATCCAGCCTACAGCCTACACCATACAGGCTAGATCCTACAGCCTACATCCTACAGCCTACATCCTACATCCTACAGCCTACAGCCAACAGCCTACAGCCTACAGTTCACGTCCAGCGCTGACACACGGCGTTCCAGGCCTGGCCTGCTAAGTTACTACCGAACAGGTGACCTACGTTGATTTATGGCTAATTAATATCGGGTGCCACGTTTTGTTGATGATCTGGTGACCTAATTAGGAACGCTTCTAAGGTTAGACACCAAGGTTGGACTCGGCATAGATGTAGAGGTCAAAGCCTGTCAGGTGACGACTCAAGGAACGTAGTACAGAATGCAAAATACAGTGCTGCCAACCTGGAGGTGCTGAGAATCACTGAGGTTTTTGTACTTAATCAAATGCACAGAAATTTATAGAAAAACACAGAAATGTGATTTTGTAGAAATGTACAGAAATTTGTCCGATTTTGGGATCGATCTGTGACTCATGAGGCGATTGATCAGAACCTTCAATTTCCGTGACTCTCGTGCGGATTTCATGAGAGTTGGCAACACTGATAATAAAATCATCTGGTGCAAGTGGCGGTTTGCCGCGTGCATTCGGAATGGGGAGAACCGGTGTTGAGGTTTCAGACCTCAGCCAGTTTCAGATCTCCACATCGCTTCTGCGCATGTGTCAAAATCAAACAGCATCATCTGCGCATGTGTCAACTTCAAACCAGATTCAAACCGTCGCCGACCGCCGCAAGTCGCTGCACTCATACTGTCACCATAGTGTCAGTGTCACTAACCTTATAAATTTAATATAATCTTTTTGGTAAACATGTTTTCTATATGTGTGACAAGCGATTTGTTTCTAGGTGGTGTGGTTTTAGAGATATTTCAATTTTCCTGTATGAAGATTGCTCATGACCATTGACAATGCCTTGAGTTTGCCAGTACACGCAGTGCAAAACATCGAGCCAGATTCAAACTGTCGCCGAGTGCAAAAAATTAGTTTTATTCAAAATTAATAGAAATCCAGAACCCTAACCTTATCAATTTAATATAATCTTTTTGGGAAACATGTTTTCTATATGTGTACCAAGCGATTTGTTTCTAGATATCTGAAACCATAATTAAAATAATATAAAAGCACGGAGGGCTGAAACTGATGGAGATCTGAAACCGCGACACTCTGCCGTTTGAAGGCGTCGGTCGATTTTGGTGCATGCACAGAAAATCCAGGCATGCGCAGAAGCGACATCGGAGATCTGAAACTGGCAGAGGTCTGAAACCGCGACACCGGCGATGATGCTACTGGTCATGAGGATGAGGTCGAGGAGGCAGAACAGGTCATAATTAAGACAACATATATATATCACATAATTCCCTTCTTCACCTTTATACTTGCATAATATGTTATGCATCATATATACTCAAATGACTTATTTAATTAAATACAACAATTTCCTCCGCAATGACGATTGGAAATGAATGGGCAGTGGATGTTTGCAAATATGAACCAATATTAAATACTGGTGTAATATGATATTGCCAGAGCGTGCATAGATGTATATATAATACATGTATACATATATATGAACAGCTCTTTTCCAAAAATGCAATAAGCACCAATCAGAAAAATGAGTTTGCAATCACAATGGCAAGTTTCTGTCATGGGGGTGATGAAAACGGGAAATATTGTGCCTAGAGCGGGCCTCGAACCCATATCTCTTTGCATTCCGGGCCAGTGTGCTAACCATTACACCACCTAGGCTCCCTGACATCACCACACTACCCATGCCTACCTGTCTATGTGGTTACTTGCCTGAGAGGTCAGTGCAGACTACTACACTCGTTCCCCTGGAATTGTAAGTCTTTTAATGCTTACAATTACATACAGGCAATGCACTAACACACACATACACAGGGTAGGTTCAACAACCATACATTGTGTAGCTTGTACAGGATCATGGTCATGGCAACCAGTGTCATGGGGGTGATGAAAACAGGGAATATTGTGCCTAGAGTGGGACTCGAACCCACATCTCTTTGCATTCCGGGCCAGTGTGCTAATCATTACACCAGCTAGGCTCCCTGACATCACCACACTACCCATGCCTACCTGTCTATGTGGTTACTTGCCTGAGAGGTCAGTGCAGAGTACTACATTTGTATATCACGTTTTGGAAAAGAGATCTTCATATATGTATATAGATATATGCATGAAGAGCCCTATATAAATTATATTATGAAGAGCTCTTTTCCAAAACATGATCCACAAACTTGGCATTTTTGGGGATTGGTGTGTATTGCATTTTGTAAAAGAGCTGTTCATATATATGTATACATGTATTATATATATACATATATACATCTGTATACAGTATAAACCAGTTAAACCAAGCACGGTTAAACCAAACGATCGGTTAATCCAACCTTTTTATTGGTGGCCTGGCAAAATACTACCATTTATCAGATAACAAAGTTGGTGCGATCTCAGATGACCTTATAACCACATGAAAGTTTGGTCTAACCATACAGGAAGTGGCCAGGGGTCCGAACATTTTGTTTGGATTAATCGATAATTTGGATTAACCAACTTTGGTTCAACCAACTTGTTTATATGATAAATGGTAGTATTTTGCCCACCCACCCCCACCACCACCACCACCACCACCACCACCACCCCCAACTCCACCACCACCACTACTAACACCACCAACATCACCACCACCAACACCACCACCACGACATAGCACCACCACCACCCCCAACACCACCAACATCACCACCACCGCCACGCCCCACCACCACCACCAGCACCACCAGCACCACTATCACCACCAACACCACCAGCACCACCAGCACCACCAGCACCACCAGCACCACCAGCACCACCAGCACCACCAGCACCACCAGCACCACCAACGCCCCCAGCACCACCAGCACCACCAGCACCACCAGCACCACCAGCACCACCAGCACCACCAGCACCACCAGCACCACCAGCACCACCAGCACCACCAGCACCACCAGCACCACCAGCACAAAGCCACGCCATACCATAAGCATAGACCCTGACTCAGCACACAACGCACCACAGATAGACAGATACATAGATACATAGATATATACTTTAGACCTCCACCCGCACCCCCACCCCTCCACACCAACACCAACTCGCCTCTCCACGGCAGGACGTCAGGACCCCACTCTCGTGTCCATCCGTGTCTTGCCTTCCTCCCCTGCGCTCCAGCCGGCTCTGCCCCGCCCTGCTTCCCTGTTGTCTCCTGCCCCTCCCCGCCCCGCCCCGCCCATCCCCGCCCCGCCCCGCCCCGCCCCGCCCCGCCGCCCGCCCCGCCCCGCCCCGCCCCGCCCCGCCCCGCCCCGCCCGCCCCCGCCCCGCCCCGCCCCGCCCGCCCCGCCCCGCCCCGCCCCGCCCGCCCCACCCCCCCGCCCCCCCCGCCCGCCCCGCCCCACCGCCCCCCCCACCCCCCCCCCCCCCCCGCACCGCACCGCCCCGCACCGCCCCGCACCGCCCCGCACCGCCCCGCACCGCCCCGCACCGCACCGCCCCGCCCCGCACCGCCCCGCACCGCCCCGCCCCGCCCCGCCCACCGCCCGGCCTCACCGGCGCGCCGCCCCGGGCCTAGCTCTGGCCTAAATTTCTGTTTACTTTGGCTTCCATACTTGAGCAAAAAGACAGCCCCTTAATGGGCGGCCGTCCCTGGGGGCAGCTCGCGGGCGGCGGTCCTGGCGGCCCCCGCCCCGGCGCGCCGCTGGAGACTGGCCCGGGGCCTGCACAGGGGGACGGGCGGGGGTGAGAGGAAGTAGAAGGGTGCGGTGAGGGGTGGCGTGGAGTGGGGGATGGCGGTGAGTGTGTGCGATGGTATAGGACGGTGTACTGAGTGTGCGGTGTCATCGGTCGTGTACGCAGTGGGGTGTGTAGGGGGATGTGGCGAGGTGTGGCGAGGTGTGGCGAGGTGGGGGCGCTATGGGGAGGTGCGGTGAGGTGTGGGGAGGTGTGGGGATATGTGGGGAGGTCGGGCTAGGTGTGAGCAGGTGTGGGGGAGGTGAGGGGAGGTGTGGGAGGTGTGGGGAAGTGTGGAGAGGTGCGGTGAGGTGGGGGATGTGTGGGGATGTGTGGGGAGGTGTGGGGAGGTCTGGGGAGGTGCAGGAAAGTGCGGTGAGGTGGGGAGGTGTGGGGAGGTGTGGGGAGGTGTGGGGAGGTTTGGGGAGGTGTGGGGGTGTAGAAAGGTGCGGTGACGTGGGGGAGGTGTGAGGAGGTGTGGGGAAAGGTGTGGGGATGTAGGGGAAGGTGTGGGGAGGTGTTCCGAGGTGTGTGGAGGTGTGAGCTGATACTAGTGATAGGGAAGGGTGTGCGGAGTTTGAAGATGTCTGGGAAGTGTGAGAAGAGTAAAAGTTGTGGTGTTGGTCAGGGAGTGAGTGAGGTGTGATGTAACGTATGTGCGTTGTGGGGCAATACTGTGTACAATATATATGGTAATATCAGCAAAAAAAGGACAATATCTACGGAAATAGAGGAAGACTCATCTGAATACGAGATCTGTTACCCAGGAAATGGCCAGTGCCAAAAGCAAGGCGACAACATTGAGAGCTTCGTAGTACTATATATCAACGCTTCAGACGCAAAAACAACAAATGCCATCTGGGCCTAAATGAAACCATGATAACCACATTTGAGCTGAAGCTGCTATAATTCTGATAATGAAATACATTTAGTTTGTCGGGGAAGCTGCCACATCCCTATGTAATGCCCTCCCCAATATGAAATTGATTGACAGGAACTAGAAAGAACAATGAAGTATATTTGACAGTTAACAAATAAAATGGATCTTTCGGATTTTGCACTTGACCTATATATATATATATATATATAATTCTGAACGAGTATACAGTAAAACCACTCTACCCGACCACCTCCATATATCGATCACTTTATTTGGGTCCCAACCCAAGGCCCATACAATAGCTTGCCCTATCCTAATAATGCCATGCGCCTAGCTAGGAAGTGACAAGTATCAATTTTAAAGTCTTTGGTTTGACTCGACCAGGGATCGAACCCACGATCCCATGGTCTACCAACACGGGAGACGGACGCTCTAACTCATTCAGCCATCCTGTCTGGTTAGGTATTTTGAAAAACAAAATTAAAAAATGTTTAAAAGTAGGACTAATAACACCCGGTAAACGCGGCCATTTTGTCGGTGGAATTGTTTGTTTTCGCCTCCTACTCGAAAAGCGCGATGCCTAAAGGCCCAGTCAGACATTACCGGACTGAGTACCGAACAACACCGGACAAAGAATTGTCTAGTCTGTTGGTGTCCGGTATCAAAATGTATCAAAATGTGTCAAAATGTTTCGATTTCAACGGACAAGGAACATACATTAATGAATAGCCACCAGATGATAAACAGACCATAAACGAACGATAAACAGACGACACCAGATAACAACGGACAAGCAACAGTCAACCGACGGGCGAAAGCCGAATGTCAAACAGACGGACCGGACACCAACGGGACACCAACCAGACACCTACCGGACTCTGAGAGAGGCTGGGTGGTTGGTGTAGTTTTACGCCCCAGTAAGACCCTAGGCCATACCAGGACGTGCACCGACTTGTGACAGCCACACTCATGATGACTTCATAGTGCTGCCCCACTGGGAAATCATAGTTGTCTCCGAGGTACACCTTGAACACAACTTGGCACAAAAAAACAGAAGTGACGGAGATGTCTCGGAGTTGCCTCTGAGGCTGAGCCTGAAGACGGCCCGGGAAACACACAGTGCTCGATGGTGGACACAGAATTGCTGGCAGCGGCCTCACATTGTGTGCATGTACCAAGCATAATTAGAGCTGGTGATTAATTGTACACCCCCCCCCCCCACCTCCACCACCACACCACCCCTCCACCAATGAAACGTGCACACCCATCTGTGCAGTGAAGCCTGTCGGGTATACACCAGTTCCAGGTTTGTTGGATGAAGTTTTACGTCCTGGCAACATCTAAGGTCATATCAGAATGGGTACCGGCTCGTGACAGTACACACTCATGGCGACTTTATAATTCTGCCTCACTGGGAGACCAGGCCACAAGCAGCTTGACCTAATATACCTCCCACTCAGTCACATTATCCTGACACTGATGGGCACCTTAGGCATGTTAATTTTGCTATCGTTTTCAAACAGCAATCCTGTATGGAGGATTACAGGTGGGATGGCCAAATGTGTTGCGTATTCGCTTCCCGGTTTGGTAGGTCATGGGATCTGAGGCCGTCAGGTCAGACCCTGGTCAAGTCAAACCGATGACATAAAAATTGATACCTGTCGCTACCCAGCCTGGCATTCTGCATTACCAGGATAAGGTAATGAGCAGTGGAATGAGGAAGACCAATTGTCCACGTTTAGAAATTTCCCCTGCTTGGTCCACTATTGCCCCCCCTCCACCACAAATGGTTTCTTAAACCTTTTAAGACCAAGGTTGTCCTGACAAAGCAGTTGGCCGGTCATTGGAAGGACAGTTCAATGAAACACAAGCAGCTTCTTGACCAGACGGGTTGGCCGAATGAGTTGGAGCGTCCGTCTCCCGTGCTGGTAGATCGTGGGGTCGTGGGTTCGAACCTTGGTTGAGTTAAACCAATGACTTGAAAATTGGTGCTTGACGCTTCCTAGCCAGGCAGTCGGCATTATTAGGACAGGGCAAGGGCTGGTGTGCTCAGTGTCAGGATAATGTGACTGAGTGGGATACCAGGTCATGGTGCCGGCGGCCTGGGTTCCCAGTGGGACAGCACTATAAAGTCGCCATGAGTGCGAACTGTCACAAGTCGGTACCCGTCCCGATATGACCTTAGATGTTGCTAGGACGTAAAACAACAACAAATCTTCACTGAAACATGGCTTCCTGATTGCCGGTTAGTGCCGATCAGGGTGGTTGTTGGAGACAGGTATTGCTGACATTTGTACAGATAAATATACTTACCTGGGTCAAATGGGATATAATAGTGGGATGACCAGAATGTCAGTCTACATGGAATGCGGATCTGCACCGTATGTCCCTCTATTCCTGTCACTCACTCGCCCCCCCCCCCTCCCCCCAGTCTCTCTCTAGTTCTCTCTCTATCTATATATATATTCTCGGCGGTAAGTGAGTAGGACAGTGAGCAGGCGAGGGGTGGCGCCACCGTCGGAGCTGATTGTTTGTTTGTTTGTTGTTGTTTTCCATCCTAGCAACATCTAAGGTCATATCAGGACGGGTACCGACTTGTGACAGTGCGCACTCATGGTGACTTTATAGTGCTGTCCCACTGGGAAACCAGGCCGCCGGCACCATGATCTGGTATCCCACTCAGTCACATTATCCTGACACTGCACACACCAGTCCTTGCCCTATCCTAATAATGCCGAGCGCCTTGCTAGGAAGTGACAAGTATCAATTTTAAAGTCATTGGTTTGACTCGACCGGGACTCGAACCCACGACCCCACGATCTACCAGCACGGGAGACGGACGCCCTAACTCATTCGGCCATCCCGTCTGGTTTTCCGTCGGAGCTGAAGCCTGAGCAGTAGATGAGTAGTCCGAGGCTCAACCACCCAATCACTGGTGTGTGGGTGTTAGGATAGTATAGAATTCTGGGTTATTATACTCGTATAATTCTTATACAGTATATATATGTATACCTATATGTCCAAATAGACACACACTGCGCGCGTGCAAACATATGGATGTGCATCTATTCAAAATTAAAGAATTTCATGGATTTGTTTTTGTCGTGCCTCTGAAATAAAGTGGGATTGTCTTATTTTATGTGCATTTAATCTGAATATGATTGTAAATGTGTGCGTGCTTTCAATCTTAAAATGGGGTGTGTGCTTCTATTGGGTAGCGTGCTTCTATTGAGACATATACGGTACATATATATATAACTAACCGACCAATTCCACAGATTGACCACTCCCATAGATCGATTACTTTATTTGGGTCCCAAAGGATGGCCCGTACACCACGCTAATTATAAAACCTCCCTACACCCACCACCTGCCTAAAAGTCGGTCCCATGGTCTGTCGATTTATAAAGGTTTTACTGTACATGTATAGATGTATATTTGAAAATAGTTTTAGCAACAAGGCATACACCATTATAAATATCTTCTTGGTTGTCCATCAGTGGAGATTATGACATCAACTCATCATTTGTTTCAAACTCATTGATAACCGACCAGGTGTGTGCTCGGCATTAATAGGATAGGGCAAGTACTGGTTAGCCCAGTGTCAGGATAATGTGACTGAGTGGGATATTGGGTCATTGTGCAGGAGGCCTGATTTCCTAGTGGGGAGCACTATAAAGTTGTGATGAACGCGCACTGTCACAAGCCGGTACCCAACCTGATATTGCCTTAGATGTTGCCAGGACGTAAAATTCCAAAAGAAACAACCAACCAATTGGTGTAGCTCAAAACACACAGGGGAACGCATTAAATAAAAAATTTGACTCGAACTAGCAATTAGAGAAGACTGAGGTGAATTGATATATATTCTACGCAGGGATATAAATCGACAGGGGGGGTAACCTCGGGAAGCCATTGCAGTGACACTGATTAATTGTAGTGTCACTGAGTAGGTTCTGTGGAGAGGTGGAGTGTAGGGGACGGGGGGATGGGTGAGGTGAGGGTGGGTGGGGTGGAGGGGGATGGGTTTAGCTTGGGGAGAGGGTGGATGTGTAGGTGGTGGGGCGATGTACGGGCGGGGGGGATTGGGGTTGCCGGTAGGTGAATGTGGAGGTGGTGGGTGTAGTTTGGGGTGGTAGGGACGTTGGGTGGTCGCAGAGTGGGGGTAAGGAAGCAGTTGGTGGTAGGTTTGAAAGCGTAGAGGTAGAGGTGGACACGGGGAGCGGTGGAGAGTGGGGAGTAGGTGGGGTTTAGATGGGGTGGGGTTGGTGCAGGTGTGGGGGGTAAGGTGTAGGAGGTAGGGTGGGGGTGGAGTGGTGGGGGTGGAAGGTAGAGGGTGGGTGCGGGGGTGGGAGTTGTGGGGTAGGGGTAGGGGGTGGGGTGGAGGTGGTCATGGGTGGCGGATGGGCGGGGTGAGAGGGGGGTGGGGTCAATGGGGTAGGGGGGGGGGGTACGGGTGGGGGTAGGTATAGGATGGTAGGGTTGGGGGATGGAGGTGGGGGTAGGTGGAGGTGAGGTGGGAGGTGCGGGGGATGGGGGTAGGGGGGGGGGGGGTATTGGGGGGGGGTAGGGGGGGTTGGGGGTAGGGTGTAGGATGGGAGGGGTGGGGGTGGAGCCTCGTGGGAGTAGGTGGAGGTGAAGTGCGGGTGGATGGGGGTAGGGGTGGGGGTGGGGGTAGGGAACGGGGGGGGTAGGTGTAGTGATGGGGTAGGGGTGGGGGTGGGGTGGGAGTAGTGGAGGTGTATGTGGGGTGGGGTAGGGACGGGTGGGGGTAGGGTGTAGATGGGTAGAGGGTGGGGGTGGGGGAGGAGGTGGGAGTATGTGGAGGTGGGGTAGGTGCGGGGGGGGTAGGGGTGGGGGGGGGGTACAGGGGAGGTAGGAAGTAGGATGGGGGTGGAAGGGGTGGGGGTTGGGTGGTAGGTGGAGTGTATGTTGTATGTGTGGGGTGGAGGTGTGTGGGGGTAGGGGGGACGTGGGGGGGGGTGGGGGTATGGTGTAGATTGGGAAGGGGGTGGGGGTGGAGGTGGGAGTAGGTGGAGGTGTATGTGGGGTGGGGTAGGGAGGGGGTGGTGGTACACGGGTGGAGGTGTATGTGGGGGTGGGGGTAGGGACGGGTGGGGGTAGGGTGTAGGATGGGGTAGGGGTTGGGGTGGAGGTGGGAGTAGGTGTAGGTGGGGGTGGGGTGGGGGTAGGGACGGGTAGGGAGGCGGTAGACTGGGGTGTAATTAACATATAATATATGTGGAGGGTGAATATGAGTCTACCTGAGTAGCTATGCGGGATGGTGTCTATTTCAGCTCGCTTTGTGCGTGTGTGTGGGTGTGTGGGTGTGGGAGGGGGGAGTGTGGGGGGGGGGGGTTGTACTTGCGGGCCGCTTTCACTGTCACTGACAGTCCGTGTAGGTGACAACTTAATGACAGAGGGAGGCAATGGTTGCTGTCACAAACACTCTGTCCTTCCGCCGACATCTCGGCAGTGGATGTCGTTGTTGGGGGTGGGGGGGGGGGGAGTAGTGTGAGGGGGGGTACGGTGAGGGGGGGGTTGACTGAACAGGAAATCCTGGTAATAAAGACACACCGCAGAGTATCGAGAAACAATATGTGGATATATATATATATACATATATATATAATACATCTATATATGTGTTTGTGTATGTGTCTGCATG
>CM059201.1:56706651-56764533 GCA_030323885.1 Branchipolynoe longqiensis
CCGCAAACCAAACCCACCCGCACACCACACACACCCGCACCCCACACACCACCTACCCACACACCCTCTGTGACACTGTGACACTGTGACAGTGTGTCTTATTTCCGTGTGTACCACTGGCTTTTATTTACTTTCCTTCAAAGCCCGTTTACACCGATCACACAATGTCCTTGATTATCATTGATTTCAATGTTTATCTCAGTTTTTGTATTGCAATTTACGGGTTTTTTCGCCTGAACTCTTCGTATATCTATATATATATGGATACTGATAAGACTGTTATCGCGTGTAATACTAATAAGCTCTGGGCCCATATGTATGAGCTTTTTTTTAACCGCACTGGGGTTAAAAGCGGGTCCCGGGTTATCTAACCCCAGTGTTCCAGATGTGTCACGGCGGATGTATGTGTCCAAAGCGAGCCCGGGTTAGTTAACGTTTCAGTTATTTATAGATTTGGGGAACCCCTCTGCATTTGTAGCCATATATTAGGCTCAAATATATTAAATGCTATCATATTTAACAGAATTATATACGCAATAAGTGAAATTTTATCAATTTAACCCTAAATTCGAAGCGTTATTAAGGCTACCGCCGCATTGGCGGTGATATTAATAGTTATATTTTCGAATCGACTAACGTACAGTAAACAAACCGGCGCCGCCGCCAGTATAGAAAGCGACGTCGATGCGGCGGCGGCGGCGATTTGTTTACTTTACGTTCGTCGATTCGAAAATATAAATATTAATATCGCCGCCAATGCGGCAGGAGCCTTAATAACGCTTCGAATTTAGGGTTAAATTGATAAAATTTCACTTATTGCATATGTAATTCTGTTAAATATGGTCGCATTCAATAGATTTGGTCATAATCGGTGCCTAACCCCACCTTTAACCCTCCTTTCGCTTGGGGTTTAGTGCAGGCGACTTTAAGCTCGCCGAGTTAGTGTAACCCCGACACATACATACGCAGTTTTCGCCTCTAACCCGGGAAATCCGCACCACGCAGGGCTACGACCGCTACCCCGGACACATACATATGGGCCCTGTAGTGTCCTGCTCCTCTCCCGCTCCCCCTCCTCGGATTGGGAGGGGTGCGGGGTACAGGTGTCGCAGATTAAAAGGATACCCGGTTTAAAACGGGTGTTTTCCCAATCCGCATGCGCATGCATTTCTGCCTGATTGAGATTGTAGCCATGTTTAATAACTTGTTAATTGCTTGTTACCTTGTTAGTGCAGAGGATAATATATACTATCAAGCATAACATATTCGCTATAATTATTCCTGAAGGAATCCTTGATTGAGCTCCTCCACAGACAGAAGCAAGTGAGAAATTCAGGCAAGGTTTCTGGCTTGCCATTCGACTTTGACGCATGCGCATTGCGATAAAGCCCCGTTTTAAACTGGGTACCCTTTAAAACTGCGATCCCGGCATGCATCACTCTACCCCCCTCCCATGAGGGGGGCGTCACACTCGACTCGTTCGGAAGTTGTTAAGTTGTGGTCCTTGAGGTTCCTGCCCTGGGGCCATATGCATGGAGCAGTGTTAGTGGCGTGTGGTGTTAGCCAACTAACACCAGGTAGCTATCACCGTTTATCGGCGGTGTCACAAACTATAAACGTATGCATGGGCGCCTAAACGGTGAGTGTTAGCAAAACGTGAATTTATTTATAGATTTGGGAAATCCCTCTGCGGCGGCGATTTGTTTTGTTTGCAGTCGTCCATTCGACACTATTAATATCACCGCCAATGCGTCAGCATTAATATCGCTTCGTTTTTAGGGTTAAATTGATAAAATTTCACTTATTGCGTATGTAAATCTGTCAAATATGATCGCATTGAATAGATTTGGGTATAATATATTGCTGTCGATTCGGTGGCGACGCCGGCGGCGATGTTTAGTTGATGTTGGACAGTATGGATATCGACGTCGCTGCGGAGGCGGCGATTTGTTTACTTTACATTCATTGATTCGAAAATATTAATATCTCCGCCTATGTAGCGGCGGCGTGAATTTCGCTTCGGATTTAGGGTTAATTTGATGAAATTTCACTTATTGCGTATTTAATTCAGTTAAATATGATAGTGTAGTGGTCTGCACTGACCTCTCAGGCAAGTAACCACATAGACAGGTAGGCGTGGGGAGTGTGTTGATATCAGGGAGCCACATTGAGTAGATTTGGGTTCCATCCTGACACTAACCTAACACTAACACCGCTGTAAACCAGATATGAGCACTGGTGTTAGAATCTCCGACTTTAAACGCGTGGTGTTGGCCTAACACTACTCCATGCATAACAACTTTTCCGCGCTAAACCAGAAATCCCGCCCTAAACGCGTTTTGACTCACTAACACTGCTCCATGCATATGGCCCCTGATGTATATATATATATGGGTCATTCTCTAAATCTGGGAACTAAAGTGTGATATGGAAACCAAAAGTGAAAACCTTACAAATAATAGCAGAAATCCTTCAAAATAATAGCCTAATCCAATGTCCTATGAAGGTTTGCATGTTGTGCATATGACAGAGTTGAAAAAAATGAGTTTCACTTTTAGAATTTGACAAATTGTGCAATACCTCACTTGTGTAACATGAAAATCAAAGACACATCCAGAACCTCATTTTAACATAAACAACATAGTCAAACAAGATTATACTGATTACTGTTAAGTCGACATGTTTATGACTTGCAAGAAAAAAGTTGAAAAATAAGTTGAAAAAAAGTTTGGCTACATGTATGGTGTCAATGTGTAAATTTTCGCATTTTCACTCTAGCACAAAATTGTACTATTATAATGTTGCTATATTTTGTGGGGTAAATTCAATACATGTAGAACTGCTAACATACCTAATAGACAGAGGCTGCAATAATTATTTGACTTGCTATTAATTAAACAAAGACTTAAGTATCAGCATCGTAACGTGGAGACCAAATATGTGGTGCCCAGTTTTGGAGAATAACCCATATATGTATGCATGTATATGTATTATATAGATATTGGCACTGACTGGGCACGATCGTGCGGTGATTAGTGATGCGGGGAACCACAGGTGGCGCCAGTGTGCGGCTATCTTGCTCATAGGCACAATAGAGCAACGTGGCATCGGGTAGGTCGTCACAATGGGAGGGAGATAAGGATCAGAGTGCGTTATTTATATTCACATAAATAACTGCACACCCCCCACGCCGCGCCATTGTACTCACTTGTTCCTGCTCTTTATTTGTGTCAGTTTTTTTTTATAGGTTTTTTTTTCTTCTTGAAGATTTATACTGCCTATCATGGATAAGTCTGAATAGACTTGTTTTCACCATTAGACAGTTTGTCGATAGAAAGCCTGAGTCTACACTTTTACCGACCCAAGGGATTTTTAACCTCCCCCACCACATAGACATGGTATGAGGCCTTTGATGTCGCTGTAAGTTATACACAGCGGTGGAAATCCAAATTGGCAGAGGTGGGGGCATGGGGAATCGAACCACCAACCTTCAGATTAGGAGTCCGACCTAGAAAAAAGTCGGACATTCTAACCACTCCGTCACAGAGAACACGCGCCGCCCCTCCCGACGCCCCTGCTTTTGAGATAATGAGGACTGAACCAGTACCACTAGCGCCATCTGCATTCCACTTATTGTACTATGCACAGTTTTTTTTTTTTTTTTTTTTTATTTTTTTATTGAGGCTGTATTTATACTGTCCATAGCATATAAGCCCGGGTACCCAGGCTTGTTTTCAATGCTGGCCAGTTGTAGTGTTGGTGTTATCTTACCACACAGTGGCTGCTGATAAGGTATTTGATTGCCTGCATTTCAGTAGCAGATAGATAATTGGTTGGTATGGTTAGTAGCCTATGTTAGTTTTTTTGGATTTTCTTGGTATATATGTTTTTATTTTTCTACTCTTATTACTAGACTAGCCTACTCCTATTTACATATCATAGGCTTGTACGTAGCTGTGTGGTGTGTTATCTGGCTACTTTTGGCATGGTTACCTTCCATTGGGCATCCCGCTGGTGGGCCGTGACATATCACATGCCCCTTTGCAGTGCAGCTTACTGGGGGTTTCCTAGCCTTATTTTGCACAGATATTTTTTGTAAGTTTTTAGGTCAGGAATTTGTCGTTCCTTTACCGTTTGGGCATTCCACAACTTGGCAGCCATTTCATGTGCTTTTATTCGGCTTCTGGTCTGCTTTAGTAGTGGTGCATTATTTGCTCTAGTAGCCCTTTGTGGTTTTGTTAGAAGTTTACTGTTTTGAACCTTAAAGGTATATGCTAATGTTTTCAAATGAATTATTCTCCTATTTTCTAGTAGTTTCACTTTGGTTCTTTTGTGTATGTCATAGGTTGGGTGCAGCTTGTCTACTCTTAGACAGATTTTTAGGGCTCTGTTCTGCAGTGTTTGCAGTTTTTTTAGTAGTTCTTTTCTCGCACCCATGTAGTTTACATCTCCATAGTCAAAATAGGGGAGCACCATGCCCTTGAAGATTTTTATTGACATTTCTTGTGTCATGTAGTCTCTTAGCTTTGCAAATAGCCACAGTTTGTGGTTTACTTTTTGTATAATTTTATTTATACATAGGTTGTAGTTTAGTTGGCTGTCCAACTCAAGGCCTAGGTATTTGTAATGGTCTACATTTTCTAGTGTTTGGTTTCCTAACTTACAGTGTAGTTTTCTTTCTGGCATTTGTTTATGCGAGAAGAGTACTGTTTTTGATTTGCTTGTGTTGATGGTTATTTTGTTGGACTCACACCACTCATCTAGTTTTAGTAGGAGTTTATTTAGTTTAGTTATTACCTCCTCCTCTGTGGTGCCATTTGCGTATATGACTGTGTCATCTGCATATAGTTGGAGGCATTCAGTTTGCAACCATTTTTCAAGGTCGTTTATATAGATTATAAAGAGTAGTGGCCCTAACACTGACCCTTGGGGTACACCACATGTGACAGGTTGGTTGTCTGATAGTGTATTGTTTATTTTTGTTTTCTGTTGCCTGTTGTTCAGGTAGCATCTTATCCAATCCATAGTGTTGGATTTTATGCCCATGGTTTTTAGTTTTTCCAGTAGTATTTTGTGGTCTACTGTGTCAAATGCTTTGCTGAAGTCAATGAAGGCGGCTCCAACTAATTGTTTTTGGTTCATTGATGCCATTATGTCATTTGTTAGGTTAGCTATTGTTTTTGATGTGGAGTGCAGTTTCCTGAAGCCCCCTTGTCTTTCGTTTAGTATATCATTTTTTTCCAGGTGTTCATTGATGTGTCTATGTAACACTTTTTCAATGAGCTTGCCTGGGGTTTGAAGAATTGATATTGGCCTGTAGTTTCCCATGTTTTGTTTGTCTCCACCCTTGTGAATGGGGGTGATGGTTGCCATTTTCCAGGCTGAGATAAAACGCCCCTGCTCAAAGGAGATGTTGAATAGGTCTACTATGGTGGCCGGGATGGCTTGGAGTGCAGCCTATACCTGTTCAACCTATAAATTTAGTATAATATATACACATTGTATATATATATATAGATAGCTGTGATGCTGTGACACTGTGTGTGATTGTGATATAGATGTACATATGTATATATATTCCAGCTTGATATATATATATATATATATATATATATATATTCCAGGTTGAACAGGCATGTGTATGAATTATGATGCATGTATGTGTTCTAACTTCTAGGTGGTTCAATTCGAAATACACACATTTATACACGTATATCTATTTCAGGTTGAACACATATATATATATATATATAAATATATATACATATGTATATAGATATATATGTGATGCATAACGTATTATGTGAGTATAAAATTACGAAGGGAATAGTTTCCATTATGAAAGCAGTCTTTGTCGCATCGCGACCGACAGTATGATGATGTATAAATGTTTACCTTTATTCAAATATTATATAAGCGGTGAAAGTGAATCTATTGAGTGCTGATTCTGGAAGGTTCTATGGTACAGCTAGAGCAGCTTGGAGCCCTGTTGCTTGTTGGGGCAGGTAAGCAAGGCAGCTAGCTGGTCAGCAAGTGCTTCCTGCCCTAACACTGGTTGGTCACTTCTACCTGAATTTTTCTTTTGGAAATGTCTTCTACCTAAATTTGTCTGAAGTCGGATGTGTGCTCTGTACTCCTCCTCCTCCACTGTGGACTGCTAGGATTCTCTACTGTGGATCTAAAGTAGTACAGCTAAGTAAATTTGTCATTTCTATCATTTCAAAATGGCGTGCATTCGACTTGCTGTATTACTGACATTGCGGACAGGCTGTGAGCATATAATAACCACGGGAGGATGCTCTACTATGTTATAGTATGTACTACTAAGTAGAACAGCAAAGTAATTCGTCGTTCTGTCATTGTAAAAACTACATACGTTGCTCCAGAATTGCTGTATAAGGCCTAAAGCTAGCATTCCTTACACACGGTATGCAGCATGCGAATGTGAATGTGAATGCGAATGCGGCATGCGGCATGCAAACGGGCTGATTCCTTTCACCCATACCCACACCCACACCCACACGTAGTGTCAGGTTTCTCTACCACTGTTTTCTATGGGAAATGCAGCAGCATTCGCATTCGCATGCCGCACCGATGGCAACATAGACCGAATCAGTTGCCGCATTCGCATTCGCATTCGCATTCGGACGCATGGAATCACCCCCATTGACTTAGATGCTCTTCCATGTTTTGTCGCATTCACATTCGCATGCCGCATACCACGTGTAAGGAATGCTAGCTTAAAGTTGACGGTGGACAACAAAGTTTAGAATTCTCTACTGTGTACCTAAAGTAGTACAGCTAAGTAAATTCGTCGTTCTATCATTTTTTAAACCGCGTGCACGTGACTTGCTGTATTACTGTGCTATTTTTCTTAATTTTACTGAATTTATTATTGGTGGTTGCTGGAAATTAAGGAATTTAGCAAGTTTGACATGACATTTCAGAAAGAATACTAACAGTGATCGTCTGTAAAAAAAAATTGAGCTTCTTATTTGTACTATAGAGAATGAGATTCTTTAATATTGGACAGATCATATGCAAAATAGCTTCCAGGTGTGACCCTAAAAACCAAGATTTGGCTAATTTGGAAATGTGCACAAATCGGGGTAAAAAAATCAATCTTTTTAAACACCCATAACAGTGCAGCTATTCAAACGATCTAAATGATTTTTATATCATTGAGATCCGATTTCAAAAGATCTGTATAGATATATAACTTGTAATACTGACCTGTTGAAAAAAAAATCACTTTGGAGTACCTATTATTATATTACTTGATTACCATTGTTATTCTCAGTAAGACTCCGCACTTGACCGGTGGCGCCACCTCTGCCCACCTCCCCTCCATGGAGTGTCCACAAGAGTCAGTCGCATAATTGCATAATACGTTATAACATTACGGATAAAGTAAAACCTCTCTAACCGACCATCTCAATAGATCGACCACTCGCCTATATCGATCGCTTTATTTCGGACCCAACAATACTATTGCAAGGATATTCTAACTCCCTAAACCGACCACCTCTCTAAATGGAGCACTTAAAGTCGATCCCATAGTCGGTAAATTTAGAGAGGTTTTACTGTATATATAATTTATATTTCACTTTTGGTTTCCATGTCACAGAAATGGGACACAGCTTCTGAGAACAACCCCAACATGACCTATCACTTTATTTTATCTTACTCTCTTTGGTATATATATTCACCATAAATACACAACAATCAAACCACCCGCGTCTGAACCCCGCCCCAAACCCCGCCTGCGTGACGTCATGCGCGTGACGTCACGCCTCGGTGACGGCGCTGGTGATTAACGGGCGTCTGTTTAATTATGGGGTGTGTTGCGTCATTTCTGTCGGAACCAGCGGAAACGGTGGGAGGTGGGGGGTGGGGTGGGGGGGGGGGGGGGGGTGGAGGGGTGAGGGGGGGGGGGGAGGTGAGGGCAAGCGGAGTCAAGTTAGTCAGTGTCAGAATCTATGTAACTGTCAAGGAAATTGTTAATGCGAGTCGGCTACGATTTACTGACAGCAGACACCTACAAGTCGGCCCGATTTATCTAATGGGGAGTCGGTTAAGGGTGTGAGTGAGTGAGTGAGTGAGTGAGTCAATGAGTGAGTGGGGGAAGGGGGGGAAGGTGGAGTAGTGGGGCAGGGAGTGGGGGAGTGAGTGGGAGTGAGCGGGGTGAGTGGGGGAGTGAGTGGGCTGATGAATGGGGGATGAGTGGGGAATGGGGGGAGAGTGGGGGAGTGAGTGGGGGAGTGAGGGGGGGGATGAGGATGAGTGGGGGGATGTAGGAGTGAGTGGGGGAGTGAGTCGGGGGATGGAGGAGTAGTGGGCTGAGTGAATGGGGGGAGTGAGTGGGGGAGTGGGGGAGTGAGTGGGGGAATGGGGGGAGTGAGTGGGGGGAGTGAGTTGGGGGAGTGAGTGGGGGGATGGAGGAGTGAGTGGGGGATGGAGGAGTGAGTGGGGGGATGGAGGAGTGAGTGGGGGGATGGAGGAGTGAGTGGGGGGAGTGAGTGAGGGGAATAGATGAGGGAGTTGAGTCAAATTTATTTGGCCAACTTTGTTAAAAAGAATATATATATAAATATATGTATTATATATTATATATATATATATAAATTATATGTATATATATATTTATATATGCGCACATATCCCCTCCGCCCCCTTCCCCTCTCCCCTACCCCTCCTCCCCTCTCCTCCTCCTCCCTCCTCCCTCTCCCCTCAACCTACACCACTTAGACCTACCCATCCTTCTCCCCCCCCTCCCTCTTCCTCCCTCCTCCTTCTCCCCTCAACCTCCACCACTCACACCTACCCCTCCTCCTCCCCTCCCACTCCCCCATTCCGCTCCGCCCCACTCTCGCCATTCCCGCCTCTCCCTCCCGCCTACCCACCGCCTCCTCCTCCGCCCCCTCTCCCCCCAACTCCCCAACACCTCTCTCTCCTTCCCTGCCCCCCCCCCCCCCCCCCCAACGCCCTCGGCCTCCCCCACTACAAGTGCTCAAAGCGCCCAACCCCACAACAGCAGGAAGTCCACGTGCAACCCAGGGTCTCATGTCTCCCAGTCCGGCACCAGCCAATTAATCCGACCCTGCAAAGTTACAAGCAGCTTGCGTAATTAATTAATTACTCGATCAAATAAATAACTTATAAACAAACTCTGTTTAATTTCACCAGCACTGTAGACGACCTGGCCCGGGCTCAGTGCCTAGGAATGAGGAATGGATTGGCGAAGATCACGTTTGGAAACATTGGTTTTCATCCGATCACCGGATTTAACTTAAATTTTAAGCGATTTTATCATTGGGCCTCGTCAGTACCTGTATTGGTAGGTTGCTGGACTTTTACTTCCTGGCAACATCTGAGGTCATAGCAGGATGGGTGCTGACTTGTAACAATGCGCACTCATAGTGACTTTATAGTGCTGCACCACTGGAAAACCAGGATGCCAGTACTATGTCCTGATATCCCATTCAGTCACATTATCCTGACACTGAGCCAACCATTCATTGCCCTATCCTAATAATGCCGAGTGCCTGGCTAGGAAGTGGCAAGTTGTGACCTTACTATAAGAAGGTTCTATCTGACAAAATGGTGCTTTTGAGATAATGAGGACTGAAGTTGCATAACTGAATGATAACAAAGCCGATAGAACAATATTATTTTGAATATATCTCAGCACAAAATACAGTTGAGAAACAGTTGTGTAACTGCATGATAGCAGTACTATCTAGGGCATCATCTCTGGTTACCAACAGGGTCCTGTATGATTACCTAGGGGATCATCTATGGTCATCTAAAGATCATACAGGGGCCACATATAGGTCATCAAAGGGATCATGTATGGTCAACTGAGGGGTCCTCTATGATTACCTAGGGGATCATATATGGTCATCTAAAGGTCATACAGGGGTCACATATAGGTCATCAAGGAGATCATTTATGGTCAACTGAGGGGTCCTCTATGATTACCTAGGGGATCATCTATGGTCATCTAAAGGTCATACAGGGGTCACATCTAGGTCATCAAGGGGATCATTTATGCTCACCTAAGGGGTCCTCTATGCTCACCTAGGGGATCATCTATGGTCATCTAAAAGTCATACAGGGGTCACATATAGCTCATCAAGGGGATCATTTATGCTCACCTAACGGGTCCTCTATGATTAACTAGGGGGTCATCTAGGGCTTCCTTATGGATTACCTAGAGGTCATACATAGACGACATAGGGGTCATATAAGAGCCATCCTGGGTCACATATAGTTCATCTATGGTTACCTTGGAGGCCATATATAGGTCACCTAGGAGTCATCTATGAGCAATCTCTGTTTCACCTAGGGGCAATGTTTGTTTATTTTCTTTATTGTTGTAGTTTTATGTCCTGGCAACATATAAGGTCATATCAGGACGGGTAGGCCTATCGACTTGTGACAGTGTGCACTCATGGGAATTTTATAGTGCTGCCCCAGTGGGCAATGAGGCCACCAGCACCATGACCCGATATCCCACTCAGTCACATTATCATGACACTGAGCTAACCAGTCCTTACCCTATCCTATTAATGCCGAGTGTCATGCTAGGAATCAACAAGTATAAATTTCATAAATCATTCGAACTCCTGATCTCCCGCAAGCGAGACCCGCGCTCTACCGATTCTTCTACTGCGCCCGGTTGCTAGGGGTAACATAAGTTAGGGATAACCTAGAGGTAGTCTGGTAAAGTTGTGCAATTCGACCAAGGCATTTCATTTTCAAAACCAAAGGAGTTGCCCACATTCGATCCTATACATCTAACTTATGGCCCTGTCACACTATGACGTAATGATGTCAGCGTAGGCACAACGTGAAAATAATTATATTACGTTGAAAATCTCGGCATAATATGCAAATTCGGGATGTCAATGCCGCATAGTTGACGTGAGCATAACGTTGGTAAAGCATAGTGATAACATCATTCAACGAGAGAGGACAACGTAATTACGCTCATGGTACGTTATATCCGTTATTCGATAACTAGAACTATGTTGCGTTACATTACTTTACATTACATATGTCATGACACGGTGATGAAAACGTTAGGCGTACGTTATCCAGACGTTTTCATTACGCGGACTGTACATTCCCACCACCGTTAACGTAGTGCAATGTAGTGCAACATAGTGCAATGTAGTGAGCAGCATTTGACTAACGTCATCGACGTTCGCCTAACACGTACATAATGTACAGCAAACGTAACACCCTTACGTCGTCGTTACGTCAACAATTTTGGACATGTTGAAAACCTTGACACGTGCCGATGTAACACGACATAACGTGATGTAGCTCAACGTAAGTCTAACGTCATTCTAACATCATCATAACGTAACCCAACTTACCTCAACATAATGGCGAGAAGTCACCTACGCCAATCTTACGTTGGCTCTTATGTCATAGTGTGACAGCCCTTTTAGATACTGAGGACTCGGTAAACATTTATTCCTGCCCATAATTAAAGCTGCATAGTCCAATGAAAACTACAACTTTTCAAAACAAAAGCAATTACCTAAATTTAATTCTACATGTCTAACTTAGATACTGGTGCACTTATTAAACATGTGTCACCACATAGAAGGGAATACTGAGGCAATTTAATAGAACCTATTCCTGCAGAAGCTTATGGTGTTGGAGTTTTGGCAAGCTTGCTAAAATTAATTTTGCCTGTTTGCACTTCAAATATCTCAAAAGTTAGCAATTTAAAATTTAAAAAACTTCAGACCAAAGTAAGGTGGATTATAAAAATAACCTTAATATATTTATTTCAGAAAATGACAGAAACTCAAAACCATCTGACTATGCAACTCTAAAGTCAAAGATCAAATTGTCAAAACCAAAATACTCATCTATATTTGATTGTACATATATAACTTAGATACTGGTGCACTTATATATTAAGCATTTGTTGCCACATAGAACTTAAAAGGGCATGCTGAGTCAATGTAATAGAATGTGTTTCTCCATAAGCCTATGGTGTCAGAGTTTTGGCATGCTTGCCGAAATTAATCTTGTATCTTTGCACCTCAAATATCTCCAAGGTTAGCCATTTAAAATAAAACTTACTGCAAACTAAATATATACAACATATATTGTTGTTTGTTTGTTTGTTGTTGTTTTACGTCCTAGCAACATCTAAGGTCATATCAGGACGGGTACCGACTTGTGACAGTGCGTACTCATGGCGACTTTATAGTGCTGTCTCACTGGGAAACCAGGCCGCCGGGACCATGACCTGGTATCCCACTCAGTCACATTATCCTGACACTGAGCACACCAGTCCTTGCCCTGTCCTAATAATGCCGAGCGCATATACTACATATATACTATATATACTACATCAATGAATCAATAGTTCCGTCCTCTAGTTGAGGGTTGGATGCAATGGTTCTCCACTTGTCCCGATGGTGTGCTGTTCTGATAGACTGTGAATAATTCAAGCCTGTCCACTGTGAAATATTTCTAAACCATGATGTTCTTGGTCTCCCTCTCCCTCTGCTGCCATTCACCTTCCCTTCCAACAATGTACGGTATATTGAACTCTGACGAATGATGTGGCCAAAATAAATAAGTTTCTTTGTCTGTATAGTGGCAAACAAGCTTTTCTTATTTTTAATTTTTCTGAGAACTTCTTTGTTGGTGATCTTTTTTGTCCATGATATTTTCATCATCCTTCGATAAGTCCACATCTCAAATGCTGCTAAACGTTTGTACATTTTCTTAGAGATTGTCCATGTCTCAGCCCCATACATTAGAGTAGACCACACATAACACTGAAGAATACGCTTCCTTGTTTGTATTAATATCTTACTTGATGTTAACACTCTATACATTTTGGAGAATGTTGTTCGGGCTATTGTTATCCTTCTTTTAATTTCTTCCTCACATCTCCCATCATTTGTAATCTTTTGTCCGAGATATATGAATTCGGATACTTGTTCTATGTTTGTGCCATCTATGGTTATATTGACATTTGGTTTATCTGTCTTTTTACTTATAACCATTGTTTTGGTCTTCCTGGCATTCATCTTCATGTTGAATAGTATTCCAGCTTTATTGATTCTATTCAATATATCTTGTAGGTTTTTCTCACTGTCTGCTAGTATTACACTGTCATCGGCATATCTAAGATTGTTGACGTTCATGCCACCTATTGTCACTCCCTTGCAATCTTCAATGTGTCTGAAAATCATCTCTGTGTACAGGTACTACATATATACTACATATATACTACATATATACTACATAGATATAGTTATATATATATATGTGTGTATATGCATATGCGTGTAATTGTAATATAGAAATTGGTCATCAAGTGGTGACCTAGTATGAAACAGAGTGTATGTTGATATGTGCGTGCTGCATGTATATAGGGCATGTGTGCGTGTGCATAGATTCGTGTGCGTAGAGGGTGTGGCGTGTGGGGGCGCGGAATGGCTTCCGGCAGTTTTAGACTAATTCCATTATTAAGTTGCTTCAAATTGGCAAAATGCGCCGATCCCGGGTCATATGACACCACGTGCTTTCTCTGCGTTGTTGTTTCTCCTCCCCCGCACCCCGTACAATCCCCACACTATAGTGCGTGTGTGTGTATGTAGTTGGTGTTTGCTCCCCCACACATTGTTCTGATTTATTTCTCTGTGGTATTCGCTCAAAGCATTCGATTAAAAATGCGATGATAGATGACTGACTGCATTGGCAATGTGTCACGAACACTACTACTGTTACTACTACTGACTGACAATTTGTTGTTTAAACTACCAAATAGATGCCTTATTTAATTCCATTTGACAATGTCCTATGTGATATCCATTATACACAATTGATTAGTGTGCGAATGAAACCAATATTGATTACGCAGACAACATGTCAGTTGTTATTAACGGAGCATGAGCAGAATAGACAATAGACACACATTTACTGACCACTATCCATTTCCTTAGTAATTGGTTGATTGTTTGTTGGTGCTTTACGTCCGGGCAACATCTAAGGTAATGTCAGGATGGGTACCGACTTTTTTGTTTGTTTGTTTGTTTGTTGTTGTTTTACGTCCTAGCAACATATAAGGTCATATCAGGACGGGGGTACCGACTTGTGACAGGGCACACTCACGACGACTTTATAGTGCTGCCCCATTGGGAGACCAGGCCACCAGCACCATGACTTGATATCCCACACAGTCACATTATCGTGACACTGAGCCAACCTGTCCTTGCCCTATGCTAATTAATACATAAATTATGCCGAACGCCTGGCTAGGAAGTGACAAGTATCACTTATTAAGTCATTGGTTTCACTCGACCAGGGTTCGAACCTGTGGGTTCGAATCCACGATCTACCAAAACGGGAGACATATGCTCATCTCATTCGGCCATTCCGTTTGGTCGGAGAAAGTTGGAGAGTCATTTACTGACCATTGCATAATTATTTCTTCCATAGAAAACATGTAGTCATTTAGGAAATATAATATATATAATCGAATATGTGGAGGCCGTTAAATATGCGGATATTAAACAAGTATAATATAGATACATAATTTATTATATGCAGATAGTTAGACAAATATAATATATAATCGAAAGTGTGCCATGTGTAAATAATTGAATGTGTGCAGACATTCAGGAAATATAATGTATATAATTTAAAATATGCAGATATTTAGAAAATATAAAATGTAAAATAATAAGTGAAAATATACATATTTAGTAAATATAATATTTGAAAGAATAAATACAAATATTCAGATATTTGAGAAATATAATAATTAAAATAATAATTGAAATATGCACACATTTATTAAATATATATATGAATTAATGTGCACCGAATTTACAAGTATAATAGAAAATATAATAACTAAAAAATGCTGGCATTTAACAAATGTAATACTAATACACATGGAAATAATTGAAAAGACGAACATAATCTAGAAAATAATTGAATATGTGTGTCTGAAGGGGAATCATCAGGGGCAAGAATGGCTGGCAAGGTGGGGCTGGGTGGGGCAGGGCGGGGCAAACGCGGCGAGCCTGGGAGGCGGGGCCAGGGAGGCGGGGCCGGGCTGAGTTGACCGGGTCGCGGCGGGCCTGCCCGGCCGCCACCCGGTCCCGACCGGTGTCGCAGTTTAAAAAGGTGACCGGGCTCTTCACAATGTGCATGTGTCAAAGTCAAATGGCAAGCCTGAAATCTTGTCTGAATTTCTGGCTCGCTTCTGTCTGTGGAGGAGCTCTCTGGAAATGTAGGGCGAGACAAGCAAGGACTCCGTCAGGAATCATCGTAGTGAATATGTTATGCCTGATATCCGCTTCACTAACAAGTTAACAAGCAATTAACAAGTTATTAAACAAGGGCACAATCTCAAGCAGGCAGAAATGCATGTACATGTGCATTGTGAGAAAAGACCCGTTTTAAACCGGGCACCCTTTTAAACTGCTACACCGGCGTCACACCTCCCAACTCCAAAATTCACACCCGCCATCTTCCTGAGGGGACGCTGACGGACGCGCCCTGCTGTGAACGTCAAACCCGCGCTACATCGTCCAATATGCAGACGCCAGATCTTATCGGGGCGTCCCCCATCTGCAGTCGGCGCAGTCTTTGCGCATGCGCATGCGCATGCGCAGCTTGTTGTTTGGCGCGCATGACTGCGTGTGTTTGCACTGCGCATTATATGCGCTTGCGTTTCATTGGCTGGCATCGGGTTTGTTCACGCTGGTTTTGCTTAAGATTGCCCTTGTCGGCTCAAGACGCATTAGCCCGCCCAGTGTTCTTTTTTTTATTTCTTTTTTAATTGAGGCTGTATTTATACTGTCCATAGCATATAAGCCCGGGTACCCAGGCTTGTTTTCAATGCTGGCTAGTTGTAGTGTTGGTGTTATCTTACCACACAGTAGCTGCTGATAAGTAATTTTATTTTGTTCTACTCTTATTACTAGACTAGCCTACTCCTATTTACATATCATAGGCTTGTACGTAGCTGTGTGGTGTGTTATCTGGCTACTTTTGACATGGTCACTCGGGTTGGCTTCAATGGCGGTTGTTTTATGTTCATCTGGAATATTTCTCTGGTTTATATTTACATGATTTACAGTCCCATTCTTAGCATCACCAAACTGGTGGCGACAGAATCGGTCGACTTTCCTTTGTGTCTACTATCTTTGTTTACTTTAGATATTTATTTATTCATGGTAGATTTCCTTTATTTACATTTTTAGTGGTGCACATGTGGTACTGGTAGCAGTAAATTGTGTGCCTGTGCCACATTTGGTGTAGCAGTACAGGCTACACCAATGCTACACATACACATACTAAACTTGCACATTTGGTATAATTAATGCTGGTTCGCGGGGTGCATGTACCCGCTTTATTTGCTAATTGATCACTTATAAATTAAAACAATTACAATTTACTGCCAAAGCTGCAAAGTACGACGAAAGCAACAACTTTTCTAAACCCAAACACTCAAGTAAATTTGATGTGTGTTTGTTTGTTTCTTGTGGTTTTACGTCCTAGCAACATCTATGGTCATATCAGTATGGGTACCGACTTGCGACAGTGCTCACTCATGGCGACATTATAGTGCTGCCCTTTGGGAGACAAGTCCACCAGCACCATGACCCGACACTAAACCCAACCAGTCCTTGCCCTATCCTAATAATGCCGAGCACCTGGCTAGGAAGCGACAAGTATCAATTTGTAAGTATAGTAAAACCTCACTAACCGACCACCTCCACAAATCGACCACTCCCCTATATCGATCGCTTTGTGTGGGTCCCAAAAATACCATTGTAACCAGATTCTAATTCCCTATCCCGACCACCTCCCTTAATCTACCACTTAAAGTCGGTCGATTTAGAGAGGTTTTACTGTAATTGGTTTGACTCGAACTGTGTTCGAACCCATGAACCCATGGGTTCGGATCCCCCGATCTTAATTGTGTATATCCACTTTAGATACTGATGCAATCATTAAGCATATTTGCTATATGAAATGAATATTAAATCAATTTAATGCAAATTGCTACTGCGAAAGTAAATTGAGTCCAACACTTCCATGTGCATGCCACAATTTATGTTGCATGGTTTCAGTTCAAACATCTCAAAAGTTAGTTATTTAAAATTAAAATTACTTAAACCTGAAACGGGCTAAATCAAAATGATCCATATCTGACACGACGTCGATATCCCCGTGAATTTGTCTTCACATATACTCATTGTTTCCCCATACTTAGTTTGCGCTGAGTTTGTGAAAACCAGGCAGCGCATTCCCTCTCCTTCTGTCCCTCTTCCTCTCTCGTTATGTCCCTCTTATTCTCTCCTTCTGTCCCTCTTAATCTCTCCCTCTGTCCCTCTTAATCTCTCCTTCTGTCCCTGTTAATCTCTCCTTCTGCCCCTCGTTCTCTCACATTCTGTCCCTCTTCCTCTCTCCCTCTGTCCCTCTTATTCTCTTCTTGCGTCCCTCTTATTCTCTCCTTCTGTCCCGCTTCATCTCTCCTTGTGTCCCTCTTCTTCTCTCCTTCTCTCGCTTCTTCTCTCATTCTCTCATTCTCTCCCTATTCTTCTCTCCTTATGTCCCTCTTAATCTCTCCTTCTGTCCCTCGTCCTCTCACCTTCTGTCGCTCTTCTTCTCTCCTTCTGTCCCTCTTCTTCTCTCCTTCTGTCCCTATTCCTCTCTCGTTCTGTCCCTCTTCTTCTCTCCTTATGTCCCTCTTCTTCTCTCCTTCTCTCCTTCTCTCCTTCTCTCCCTCTTATTCTCTCCTTCTGTCCCTCTTAATCTCTCCTTCTGTCCCGATTCGTCTCTCCTTCTCTTGCTCTTCTTCTCTCCTTATCTCCCTCTTATTCTCTCCTTCTCTCCCCCTTCTTCTCTCCTCCTGTCCCTCTTCCTCTCATTATGTCCCTCTTCTTCTCTCATTCTCTCCCTCTTCCTCTCTTTCTCTGCCTCTTCTCTCATTCTCTCTCCCTCTTCTTCTCACCTTCTGTCCCTCTTACTGATTAGGTTAGCATTGTAAAAACGAAGTTACTTCACACTAAAGTAAGGTAGATCATATCGACCCCTTTCAATATTTATAAACATTGTGTATGCGCGCGCAGCTTAGCCGCAGAACGAAGGCACACTGCCATTGGATTTGCCGGTACGCGCAGTTCAAAACGTTTATTTGATTCAAAATGCATAGAAATGCACAAGCCTAACCATATAAATTAATATAATCTATTGGTTGAATATGTTTTCTATATGTCTACTGGGCGGTTTGTTTCTAGATGGTGTGGTTTTAGGGATATTTCACATTTTGTGTATGAAGATAATTGAAGATTGCTCAAGGCCATTGACAATGCATTGAGTTTGCTGATACGGCCAGTGCAAAACGTCTATCTTATTCAAAATTAATAGAAATGCACAACCCTAACCATATAAATTTAATATAATCTATTTGTTGAATATGTTTTCTATATGTGTACCAGGCGGTTTGTTTCTAGGTGGTGGTTTTAGAGATATTTAACTTTTTCTCTATGAAGATTGCTCATAGCCATTGAGTTTGCAGTGTGACAGTGTGTCGTCCTGCAGCCAAAAGGTGTGCACACTGACCTAGATACATATTCTGACGTCATATGAAATAGGTATATTGGTCAGCCTCATATATGGGTCGTTCTCAGAAGTTGTGAACCAATACTGTGACATCAGTACCACAAAATCAAAATGCAGTTAAAGTCCTATGTACAAGCTTGCTCAATGGGTATATCCATTTGCATCTGAATAATTGAAAATAACCATATTCTGACATTTTTAAGAAGGTCAAATGATGCTCATGCCCAGTAAATCGCAGTATCTGACTCCAAAATCAAATATTTTCCACACAAAGCTTGACATTTTTAGGACATTTCACATGCCACTTGCTTTATAAACAGTAGTAATAATAATTTGAAACCTCATTGCAATGGGTTTGTCTTATTTGTGATGATTAAAGAGAAAAGTAGAAAAATATTAGCACGGTAACAGTCCAAGTGGGATCAATAATTTTACACAAATGTTCAGCTCAAATTTCAATGTTTAGGGGCAATTTCAGGATTGATCTTTTACTATACCATAACTGGGTCCCTGCATAGTGTCGAATGGTGAAAATAGTTCTTGGACAGTATCTGTACTCGGTGTTTGATACAGAGTTTCATAGTACTAGCTAGTGGAAACGAAATGTTATGATGTTAATGATTCCAGAAAAGGTTAACTATTTCATTTATTTTTTTATTTTTTTATTTTTTTAGAAATAAATGTCTTCAAGTGAAAAAAGACATTGTATCTGACCATTTGAAGTGAAATGTGCTGTTGTTTAGAGGTTTTCCTTAAGTTTGTGACACTTTATTTTCAATGTTGTTGACAATGTCACAAAGTAGTGATGTTATTTTCTATTTATTTAGCGATCCCAATAAGATACATAATACACAATATTAACATTTACTTTTGATCTAAAATATTTCCCACATCATTGGGCTAAATGATGAAATCTAAATATTGACACTCCAATAATGGGTTTCTTGGAAATGTGCATTTCAATTAGACTACCTCAAGTGGTACATAGTTTCTGAGAATGACCAGTGCCAATATTTATCTATAGCCAATATATCAATCAATCAATAGTTCCGTCCTCTAGTCGAGGGTTGGATGCAATGGTTCTCCACTTGTCCCGATGGTGTGCTGTTCTGATAGACTGTGCATAATTCAAGCCTGTCCACTGTGAAATATTTGTAAACCATGATGTTCTTGGTCTCCCTCTCCCTCTGCTGCCATTCACCTTCCCTTCCAACAATGTACGGTATATTGAACTCTGACGAATGATGTGGCCAAAATAAATAAGTTTCTTTGTCTGTATAGTGGCAAACAAGCTTTTCTTATTTTTAATTTTTCTGAGAACTTCTTTGTTGGTGATCTTCTTTGTCCATGATATTTTCATCATCCTTCGATAAGTCCACATCTCAAATGCTGCTAAACGTTTGTACATTTTCTTAGAGATTGTCCATGTCTCAGCCCCATAGATTAGAGTAGACCACACATAACACTGAAGAATACGCTTCCTTGTTTGTATTAATATCTTACTTGATGTTAACACTCTATACATTTTGGAGAATGTTGTTCGGGCTATTGTTATCCTTCTCTTAATTTCTTCCTCACATCTCCCATCATTTGTAATCTTTTGTCCGAGATATATGAATTCGGATACTAGCCAATATATAGACATTCAAAATTATCCGACCATGCAATTGACAAGCATTTTACATATAATGACAAACTGTAAAAAAATGTCAGAGACGCTAAAGCATCGAGTCATGCAACTTGAACATTCGAAATGATATCTTACAAATCATGTGACATCGCCACAACTTCACAGCTCCACGTTGTGATTCCCATACAACCCCATTTAATCACTCAATCAATCAACAACCCGAAGCGCGCCCACTATCAATCAAACCATTTAAAATCAATCAATCCGCCGCCCTTGATCCTTTGATCTTGGCCCTAAATCTGGCGACTGAACGGATGGATGGATGCGCCCCTGTCACGGTTCGACAAACACGGCGCGCCGCCCGAAAAACCGAGCCGGCGCCGGTGAACCGGGAACCGGGAGCCGGGAGCCGGGAGCCGGGAGCCGGGCCGACCAGGACCCTCCCCCACGTGAACCCCTAAACGCGGCCGGTCAAACGTCTGACCCCGCCCGGGCGCGCGTGTGTGGGCGCGCGTGTGTGTGGGTGGGTGTCTAAACGCCGGTATCCCCGCCGCGGGGCTGTTCTGGATACCGATCAGCGATATCGCCAGACAACACAATCCGGCGGCCTGAAATTTCAATTTGCGTCCGCCGCCGCAGCGGGTAGCGGGTCGCGCCGGCCCGGCGGCGGTGCGTCCACGGCGGTGGGCGGAGCAGGACGGAGGCGAGGGCGGCGGGTGTCGGGCGGTGGGCGTCGGGCGGCGGGCGGCGGGAGGCGGGCGCAGGCTACCCGTGCGTCACTCCCCGCTCCCCGCCGCCTGCCGCCCGCCGCCCGCCGCATGTCAGGCCCGGTGGCGGTTGTGGAAGGTCCAACACCTCTGCCCTCCCTCCACCCCCGACCCGCCCCAGCCCCGGCCACATGCCCCGCTAAGTCATATCTGTCGCCGATCTGACCGCCAACTTGGCCTGGTCGCAGCGGGCGGCAGTACTCCGTGTCGCCGGCCTCTGCTCGCCCTGAAGCCGCCACGGTCTCCGCCGGTACCCACCGTCACGTGCCCACCACACCCTGTCTCACACAGCCACACCTCTGTGATCCTCCGACAACTGGCCCAAGGGGTGGCTGAATAGACGTCAGGTTAAAGTTGGATAGTCCGATGGTTTTGAATTTCTGTATTTTTTCTGAGATAAATATATTAGATTGATCACTAGTATCTACTTTATATTAGTTCAAAGTGACTTTTATTTTAAATGGTAAACTTTTGAGATATTTTGAGTGCAAACATGGAAAATTAGTTTTGGCAAGCAAAGTAGAACAAAGAATCAGAATAACCAGAAGGAGAAGAAGATCGGGGACAAGGAGAAGAAGAAAGGGAAGAACAAATGGAAAAAGAAAAAGTCAAGAGAAATAAGAAGTAGAAGGTGAAGAAGAAAAGTAAAAGAAGAAGAGTAAAGCTAGGATTCCTTACATGCGGCATGCGGCATGCGGCATGCGGCATGCGGCGTGCGGCGTGCTTACGGGATGGGTCCTTTCACCCACACCCACACACACACCCACACACACACCCACACACAGTGTCAGGTTTCCTCACCACTGTTCTCTATGGCAAACGCAGCAGCATTCGCATTCGCATGCCGCACCAATCGCTACATGGACCGATTCAGTATTCGCATGCCACATGCCACATACCGCATACCGCGTGTAAGGAATCACCCCCATTGATTTAGATGCTTTTCGATTTTTTGCCGCATTCGCATTCACATTCGCATACCGCATACCGCGTGTAAGGAATGCATGCTTAAAGCTAGGATTCCTTACACACGGTATGCGGCATGCCGCATGCGGCATACTGCATGCGGTATGCGAATGGGAAGATTCCTTCTATGCGGTATGCAGCATGCGGCATGCGGCACACGACTGGCTATATTTAAAAAATAAAAATAAACAAGTATACTCCATACTGCACTGTACATGGCCTAATATGGCATGTATATCTATGTAACTCTTGGTATGTCACCTGGAGGTTCCTACCTTTATAATTACCAAATTATAGATAAGTATTCATATTTTTGTGGCTCTGGTAGCATTTTTACCAACCCGAACCCTCACCACCACCACTACCATATGTTTCCACTCAGAAGCCTTGCGCGTGACTGTTCCGTAATGCTCAGTTGCCTCTCCTAGTGTTAAACTAATGGACACAACAGACTCAGGTTTCTATTCACACCCTGCGTGCCGCATACCGCATGCCGGACCGGTCGCTACAGGGACCGATCGAGTTGTCGCATTCGCATTCGCATTCGCATTCGCATACCGCGTGTAAGGGTTGCAGCCCATTGACTTCAAGGCGTTTCGATTTTTTGCCCCATTCGCATTCGCATTCGCATTCGCAGACCGCATACCGCGTGTAAGGAATGCACGCTTTAAGCACAAGAAGAAGAACAACAACCCGAGGTGATGACCAGCGCATTGAGAGGTGGAGAGGAAGAGGGGAAAGGAGGATGGTCTGAGAGAAGGGGTGAAGTTGGAGGGGAAACATGAGGAGGGATAGGAAGAGGAGGAGGGCGGGGGGAGCCAGGAGGGAATAGGCGAGGGATGTGACCTGAGAGCAGACGTTGGGTTGCCGATATGTGACGGCGACTCTGGCTGTGTGGGGAGAAGAGGGTGGGCGGGCGAGAAGGTGAGTTTGTGTGAGGTGTGTAGTGTGTCCGAAGGAGAAGGGGCTTGTTCACCGGGTGATGCCGCCCGGGAGGCCAGCCTTGCCACCCGGGTCGCCCGCCCTCCCGTCCTCTCCCCTCCCCTCCCCGTCACTGGCCGTCCTCTCCCTCTCCTTGCCCACTCCGTCCCTTGCCGTACCCGGCCCATGGCCTCCCTGTCCCCGGCCACTCCGCCCAGACCTTGCAAAGCTCCGGCCGTCCCCCGGCACTTGCTCCCCTCGCTTCCCCGGCCGTCCCGACTGCGGTTCGCCGGTCAGCTCCCGGCCGCCGCAGTCGTCGGGGCTCCAGCGGTGGCGGCCCGGGACGCCGGGACACCGGGACGCTGGGACGCGGGATTTGGCGGCCGGGGCTCCCGCCGCCGCCGCCCCGACCACCGCCTCCGCCGTGTGGGCCGGCATCGGGTCCGGCCCCCACCTCCGCCCGGGCTAAAATGTCAGCAGACGTCTAAATTGTGACGCACGAGGACGCGTGCATCAACATCTCATACGTGCCCGGGGAGATGTTTATCTGCGCTAACCACCCACGCGGGTCCAAGCATATACATATATATATAATTGAACATATGAGAAACCAGACGGGATGGCCGAATGAGTTAGAGCGTCAGTCTCCTGTGTTGGTAGACCATGGGATTGTGTGTTCGAACCCTGGTCGAGTCAAACCAATGACTTAACAATTGATACTTGTTGCTTCCTAGCCAGGCGCTCGTCATTATTAGGATAGGGCAAGGACTGGTTGGCTCAGTGTCAGGATAATGTGACTGCCATGAGTGCGCTCTGTCACAAGTCTGTACGCATCCTGATATGACCTCAGATGTTGCTAGGATGTAAAACAACAACAAACAGACAACAACTATAATTGAACATATGAATAACTGCAGGCTTAGATATACCTAATTTATATATGAAGAGTTCAGGCGCAACACTTTGTAAAGTCCAGTCCTTAATTTGAGATACATTGAAATCAAACCTTGAGAAAGGTTGTCATTTTACATTCTTGTTTTTTTTTTAATTCATTGCTCCATAATCACTTCACAAGAAAGTGGAATTAGTGACAATTAAATTACCCTCAGGTAAAATTATCGCTCAGCATTAAGATGGTATGGCAATGACTGGATTTGCCCAGAATCAGGATACTGTGACTGAGTGGTAAATTGGGTCATGGTGCCAAATGTCCAGGTCTCCTAGTTGGGCAGCACTATAAAGTAACCATAAGTGCGCACTGTCACAAGTCGACGCACGTCCTGATATGAACGTGGTGTTCTCTGTGGCGGAGTGGTTAGAGTGTCCGACTTTAGTTTTATCTAGTTTGGACTCTTAATCTAAAAGTTGGTGGTTCAGTTCCATATGACATCACCTCTATCAATTTGGATGTCCACCGCTATGTATAACTTACATCATTATCAAAGGCCAGTTTCTCTCATACCATGTCTAAGCGGTGTGGGAGGTTAATAGTGTAGGCTCGGGCTTGCTGTCGACCAACTGTCTAATGGTGAAAACAAGTATATTCAGACTTATCCATGATAGGCATTATATATTTTCAAGAAAGAAAACCCCAAAAACATAGATATTGCCAGGATGTAAAACAACAACAAAATTATGGATATGTAAACTGTGCAAGCAGCGTCTTGGTAGTCACGTGACTCCGCCAATTTCAGGTTGTAGATGGCGTTGGATATACTCAAGAGTTGTCTCTTAAAGAACCAGTAACATGACCAGCAAAACATTACTTATTCACAAATAAAGTTACATAGCGCGATGCCTTTCAGTTGCTGTCATTTTTACATACATACACTAAGGCTATTGTCAAAATCTACTTTGCTTTAGTTCGAAGGAACTTCGATTCTAAATGATTAAGTTTTGAGATATTTGAAGCGCATACATGCAAAAATAATGTTAAATCTCGGACAATATATAGGCTTAATCAGGAAAGGGTTTCTATTAAATTGATTCAATATTCCCTTCTATGTTGCAAGAAATAGTGAATAAACGTACCAGTATTTAAGTTAGATATGTAGAATCAAATGTACATGATTATTTTGGTGTAGTGGTCTGCACTGACCTCTCAGGCAAGTAACCACATAGACAGGTAGGCGTGGGGAGTGTGTTGATATCAGGGAGCCTAGGTGGTGTAATGGTTAGCACACTGGCCCGGATGCAAAGAGATGTGGGTTCGAGTCCCACTCTAGGCACAGTATTCCCATTTCATCACCCCCACGACACTGGTTGCCGTGATCAGATCCTTACAAGCTTTGCGCTGTATGGTTGTTAACCTACCCTGTGTATGTATGTGTTAGTGCATTGCCTGTATGTATGTAATGTAAGCATTACAAGACTTACAATTCCAGGGGGACGAGTGTAGTGGTCTGCACTGACCTCTCAGGCAAGTAACCACATAGACAGGTAGGCGTGGGGAGTGTTGATATCAGGGAGCCTAGGTGGTGTAATGGTTAGCACACTGGCCCGGAATGCAAAGAGATGTGGGTTCGAGTCCCGCTCTAGGCGCAGTATTTCCCATTTTCTTCACCCCATGACAGGTGTAAGAAATGTGATGCTTTTATTGGACTTTGCAACTTTAGCATAATCGACTACAACTGTTCATGTGCATTTTAAAAATATATATTATCAAACAGACGGGATGGCCGAATGAGTTAGAGCGTCCGTCTCCCGTGTTGTTAGACCACAGCGAACCCTGGTCGAGTCAAACCAATGACTTAACAATTGATACTTGTTGCTTCCTAGCCAGGCGCTCGGCATTATTAGGACAGGGCAAGGACTGGTGTGCTCAGTTTCAGGAAAATGTGACTGAGTGGGATACTAGGTCATGGTGCCCGTGGCCTGCAGCTGCATGGTTTCCCAGTGGGACAGCACTATAAAGTCGCCGTGAATGCGCACTGTCACAAGTCAGTACCGGTCCTGATATGACCTTAGATGTTGCTAGGATGTAAAACAACAACAAACAAACTATATATATTAAAACAATCTATTCTCTGCGTATTTCTCTGTTTTGTAATTTTCTGAGATAACAATCTTAGGTTGATGTAATCTAGCTTACTTTATTTTGAAGGAGCTTTGCTTTAAAAACATTACCTTACACAATCTTCCACAATCAATTTTGGCATCTCGCTGTCTTTGTGAAATTGAACTGAAACGGGTACAGATGCTGGCTTTCTTTGTGAAATAGAAAGTCTGAAAGAGTTGCAAATGCTGTCCTTGTGAAATAAAACCGAAACACCTGCAAAACCGCTTTATTTGTGGAAATATAACTGAAATATGTTTGGAATCGCGGGTCTGTAAATATACGTGAACAGATTTGTTACTGTTTAGTCCCATGGAAATATGCTATTTGGTAAACCAAAGCACCTACTTATATTTGATCCAACATACTAAACTTAGGGACTAATGCAGTCATTAATCATCTCTTTGGAGTGTTGCCGCTAAGAAGCGTCACGACTGGCTAGCTTTGACGCTGACATGCAGCGATGTGATCTAGTTAGCACGTCAATGGCATGTTGCCCTTGGCTTCAATTGCAGGTTTTTACTTCAAATATCTCCCCAATGAGAACTTAAAATTTATTTCTTGAGGATTTATACTGCCTATCATGCATAAGTGTTCTCTGTGGCGGAGTGGTTAGAGTGTCTGACTTTTTTCTAGGTCAGACTCCTAATCTGAAGGTCGGTGGTTCAATTCCCCGTGCTCCCACCTCTGCCAATTTGGATTTCCACCGCTGTGGATAACTTACAGCGTCATCAAAGGCCAGTTGCTCTCATACCATGTCTATGTGGTGTGGGAGGTTAAAAATCCCTTGGGTCGGTAAGAGTGTAGGCTTGGGCTTTCTATCGACAAACTGTCTAATGGTGAAAACAAGTCTATTCAGGCTTATCCATAATAGGCAGTATAATTCTTCAAGAAAAAAAAAAGTCTGAATAGACTTGTTTGCAGCATTATATAGTTTGTCGATAGAAAGCCCTAGCCTTCACTTTTATCGACCCAACCACATAGACATGGTATGAGAGCAACTGGCCTTTGATGGCTCTGTAAGTTATACGCAACAGTGGAAATACAAATTGGCAGTGGTGGGGGCATGGGGAATAGAACCACCTACCTTCAGATTAAGAGTCCAACCTAGAAAAATATCAGACATTCTCTAACCACTCCGCCAGAGAGAATATTACTCAAAAATAAATTATAGTCGGTTATGAAAGTCAAACGTAATATAGCTTTGTGCCCGTAGAAGGGTGGTGGGAAAAATGTCTAAGCCACTGGATTATGGAAATGTAACTGATCTCGTTTATGTGATGTATATGTAATTATGCGAGCATAACTCTATAGCCCCGTTCACACTGGCGAGTTAAAACGATTCATTTAAATCGACTTGCCTAGTTCGACTAACATTCGCCGTGTGGACGCTACCCTAAAGCGATTTAGGGCTGAATCGATTCATCTAGTTCGCTTCAAGTAAACCACATCCCTAAGGTAGTATAGATGAACAACCCCAAAAAAACACCACCAAACCCCAAACAGCGATTTAGCTTGTTCCTTGGGCGGTGATAGTGTAAAATAGCAGTGCTCACCAGATACCGGCTCAGGTGTAACTATTGTTGGTGCCCGGCAGTGTTAGGGCCCGATTAGGCCGAAATCTATTGAATGCGATCATATTTAACAGAATTACATCCTCAAATAATGAAATTTAATTAAATTAACCCTAAATTCCAAGCGATATTAACATAGCAGCTTCATCGGCGTCATTATTCATATTGTCAAATCGACTAGTGAAAACTAAACAGATAGCAGTGCTCGCCAGATACAGGTGGGGGGACTTGCTCATGCGCAGATATCGATTTCCGCCTTAAACCGCTCAGTGTGTGGACACGACACTAAATCGATTCATATAAATCGACTTGTCTAAGTCGACATAAACTTTGCCAGTGTGAACAGGGTTTATGTCTGGCCCATTTCCTCACGTGACCGGTAGCCCCACCACCGGCATGAATCCGAACCGGGACTCCCCATTGTGTAATTCGCGCCCGATAATATATATACACACATATACATGTATATGTGGAATAAGCCATTGTATAAGTATAATAAGCCGGAAGATCCCATCTACTCCCCAGCCACTAAGTCGCATAGTTTCCTCTATTTATCAGGTCATCTACTGATACAACCTGACCTCCCTACGTGGCACCACCTACGCGTGGCGCCACCTACAAATAAATATATACATATACATAATTATATATATAAACCTGATCTAGCTGAGGTGAAGGAAGAAATATAAAGAGCTAAGTGGATTGAGAGTATTTATTTTCTCTTGACAAGTAAATATAGCCTTATCATACATATAAAAGTTTTTTGCAGCAGGATGATCAATACGGCGAGAGAGATAAGTGACAAGAACTGCCGGTGGCGGCACCACCGTAAGCCAGTATGCCGCAGTTAATCAACATTCGTCCGTAATTGGACCTTAAATATAATATAAGAAGAATGGTAATAGTAATAGGAAAGCCTCATACCGATGATTTATACCCGTATACTAACTATATTACATATATTTATTAGGATTATCGTGATAACTATAAGTTACATCACTTTAATTTGAAGTAACGTTGATCTTAAATGTCTAATTTGCATTGATATTACTAGTGGAAATATGCTAAATTAATTAATGTGTGTGATCAAACCTCTGTTAGACATATGCTTCAGGTATAGCACGTTTGATTAAATTAACTCAGTATTCCGTTCTGTGTAGCAACACATATTTAAAGGGACATAGTCCGAAAAAAGTATGTATGATATAAACCAAAACTCTCGCCTCTTTTTATACCTACATATCAAGCTTAGTGCATTTAGTACGGAATGGAAATACAATTTAATAAAAACATGTTAATGACGAAGCTTGTGATAACAGAGATTTTACCTGCTTATCAACATTAATTTACCAACATTTTTTAATTTACCAGCATTAATTTACCAACATTAATTTACCAACATTAATTTACCAACATTAATTTACCAATATGATTAATTTACCAACATTAATTTACCAACATTAATTTACCAACATTAATTTACCGACATTAATTTACCAACATTAATTTACCAACATTAATTTACCAACATTAATTTACCAACATTAATTTACCAACATTAATTTACCAATATGATTAATTTACCAACATTAATTTACCAACATTAATTTACCAACATTAATTTACCAACATTAATTTACCAACATTAATTTACCAACATTAATTTACCAACATTAATTTACCAACATTAATTTACCAACATGATTAATTTACCAACATGATTAATTTACCAACATTAATTTACCAACATTAATTTACCAACATTAATTTACCAACATTAATTTACCAACATTAAATTACCAACATTAAATTACCAACATTAATTTACAATGTTTGCACTTTAAATATTGTCAACATTAGCCATTGAAAATTAAAGTTACATCAAAGTAAAGTAAAGCAGATATTACTGACTAATCTAATCTATTTATCTCAGATAATAGAAGAAACCCAAACCCATCGGCAATGATTAACAAGTGCATCAGTATCTAACTTAGATACGTTGGATAACCTTTATGTATGAAGCCTACATATTTGGGAACATTTAATGTTTTCATCGGATTATGCATCTCTGCGTTTACATAATTATCTATTGCTATGACTAACTCCATTTTCACAATAAAATAAACCGCCGTTGGCTATGGGCGATAATAGGTGGAGCCGCATTTTCAAACAATAATATTGCAGTTTTAAAATGGGTGCAGAAAATCGGGGTTGCTGGCCATCATGAATTATGCTGACACACATTGATTTTGATTGTATTCAACTGCTCCAGAAAACGGACGCCGTGCTTTGCCATTGGTTGATATTTGTGTCAGTAATTTGGACTCATGCACCTGCTTAGCCATGAAATAATTAGTTTTTGTTGTAAAACATATCTTTTTTTAATTCTCATCAGAATAAGGCACACTAACTTGTTTGTCATCGTCCTGTAAATGTGTCAGTGTTGTTGCAATTGAGTAGATAAAGAACTCATCATCATCATGCTGTCGGTCGCGATGCGACAAAGACTGCTTTCATTACTTGACTGCCGCTCTCCATTTAGCTCTCTCATTTCATGAAAGCTGCCTGCAAAAGTGTTGAAGTGCTGCTGGCTTTTGCAAGTTACCAGTGGCACTCTCTCGGCGAGCAAATAGAGGTTTCACACCGGCAAGAACATGTCAAGACAGGCGATAAACTATTTGTCCCTGCAGTGGCTGGTCAGGATATGTTGGGAGTTCCATACATCAACCACCCTTAATGCTGACACAGTGACATGATTTTCTGTTTAGGGTTTGCTCCCTTAGCCTTTGGTTCTGTCAAGAACCTGTACCACAAAGCAGTGGTTTACAACTCTGCAGGGCAGGGGCGTCAAACTCCCTGAGGTATTGCAATACCTGCAATACCTGCATACCCACTAGACCTATACTAGACCTACTACATAGGAAGTAGCTATAGTGGTGAATCCTGTTAATAGACCCGGCCAGTTAAGCTGGAAACTACCCGACTAAGTACTTCCAGATTCTGCTGACAGATGTCAGTATAGCATAAATGGAGGGGTGTAATACATGAAGAGAGTGGCCGTGAAATTATAGAAGAAAACTACAATATAGTTGTCTTTTTGTAAAAGATATATTATGCGGATAAGAGCTTGAATTCTGTTGCGATATGAATATCTGAATATAATCAAGCATTCTTTATGGAGATATAGCATGTGAAATCATAGGCAGTCTGGGAATGTACCCAACTAGAGTAGTTCCAGATTCTGCCGACAGATGTCACTAGCTTAACTGGTGGGGTTCTATTGGATTAGTAGTTTGAGGACAGTAGGTGTGTTACCCCTCAGCAGTGTAGTCAGATTCTGAGTTCTCTCTCTCTTTCTCTCTCTCTTTCTCTCTCTATATCTCTCCCTCTTTGTCCCTCTCTCTCTTTCTCTCTATTTATCTCTCGTTCTCTCGCTTTCTTTCTCTCTGGCTCTATCTCCATATGCATACGGTGTTCTCTGTGGCATAGTGGTTAGAGTGTCTGACTTTTTTCTAGGTCAGACTCCTAATCTGAAGGTTGGTGGTTCGATTCCCCATGGCCCCACCTCTGCCACTTTGGATTTCCACTGCTGTGTATAACTTACAGCGTCATCAAAGGCCGGTTGCTCTCATACCATGTATATGTGGTGTGGGAGGTTAAAAATCCCTTGGGTCGGTAAAAGTGTAGGCTCGGGCTTTCTATCAACAAACTGTCTAATGGTGAAAACAAGTCTATTCAGACTTATCCATGATATGCAGTATAAATCTTCAATCAAAATCAATCATCACCCGCCAAATATATGTGGGTGCCACTCTCATCACCGCTTCCGACATTTGTGTGTACAGTAAAATCTCTCTAACCGAACACCTCCACAGATCGACCACCTCCATGGATATATAGCATATGTATACTATATATAGCATATATATACTATATGTATGTTATATATATACAGGCTTCCTTTGTTCTCAGAAATTCCCGATATTTCACAATCATGACTCATGTGGCCTTTGTCTAACTCACCATATATAAATATATATGTGTATATATATATACATACATGTATATATATATACTTTATATATGCTATTTATATTATACATGCTATCTTCCTGATATTTCACACTCATGCCTCATGTGGCCTCTGTCTAAGTCACCATATATAAATATATATGTGTGTCATCATCATCATGCTGTCGGTCGCGATGCAACAAAGACTGCTTTCATTACTTGACTGCCGCTCTCCTTTTGTGCGGTTGTAGATTTCATGAAATCTGCCTGCAAAAGTGTTGAAGTGCTGCTGGCTTTTGCAAGTTACCAGCGGCACTCTCTCGGGGAGCAAATAGAGGTCCCTGCAGTGGCTGGTCAGGATATGTTGGGAGTTCCATACATCAATTGCCCTTGATGCTCCCACAGTGACATGGTTTTCTGTTCAGGGTTTGCTCCCTTAGCCTTAGCCTTCGGTTCTGTCAAGAACCTGTACCACAAGGCAGTGGTTTACAACTCTGCAGGGCAGGGGCATCACACTCCCTGAGGTATTGCAATACCTGCATACCCTATGTGTGTATCTATATATACATGTATATATATACTAGCGGAGCAGAGTGTCAGTCAAGTAATGAAAGCAGTGATGATGATGATGACGATATATACTATATATATGTTATATATATTATACATGCTATCTACCTGGTATTTCACACTCATGACTCATGTGGCCTCTGTCTAACTCGCCATATATATATACATGTATATATATATAAATATATATATTATATATATATGTACACATATATATGTCTATATTTATATGCGATCGGTCTACATCGCTGTATAATATATATCCATACATAAAATTTGCGATAACAAAGGTAGAAGATGGATTACATTGCAACAAGAGATGGACATGCACACATGGACTAACACTAACACTAACACTAACACTAACACTAACACTAACACTAACAGTAGCACTGACACAGAACGCTACACTGGTGGACAATGGGGGCAGATAGCCTGAGGAAGTTTCCATGCTGGAGGTAAACAGGGGCTTAAAAGGTCGCGAATAATTCAGTGTGCAATACCAGTCGAACATCAATGGGGTGTCGTTAATGATTGACTAAATGTGTGTGTGTGTGGGTGGGTGGGGGTGTAAGAGTGTGGGTGTGGGTGTACGTGATGAATAGACTTGGTGTGGTGTAGGAGTGTGGGTGAGTTGGGATGGGGTGGTGGTGAAAGTGTTGGCGGAATTGGGGGGCGCGGGGGGCGGGGGTGTGATTAGACGTCAGGTGGGTGAGGTTGTGATGGGGGGTGGGGGTGAGGTTATGTGGAGATTGGTGGGTGGGTGGGTGAGATTGGTGCGTGAATGAATGCGGAGTGGGTGTGAGTGAGTGTGAGTGGGTGTGAGTGGGTGTGAGTGAGTGTGAGTGGGTGGGTGGGTGGGTTTGGAGAGAGGTGGAGGTGTGCTTGGACGTGGGGTGGGGTGGGGTGTGATCGGGGGTGGGTGTGAGGTTTGTGTAGAGATGGTGTGGGTGGGTGGGTGTGGAGGGAGGTGGAGGTGGGATAGGGGTGAGGTATGTATGTGAAAGTGGTGAGAGAATGTGGGGTGAGTTCGATGGGGTGTGGGTGTGGGTGTGAATGTGGGTGCAGCTGTGGGTGAGTCTGGGTTTGGTGTGGGCGTGGGTGGGTGTGGATGTGGGTGTGGATGTGGGTGTATGTGTGGGGGGTGAGCATGGGTGTGGGTGAGTGTGAGTGGGGTGTGGGTGTGGGTGTGAGTGTGTGTGGAGGTGGGTGTATGTGTGTGCAACTGAGAATGGATGTGGGTGAGTGTGAGTGCGGTGTGGGTGTGGGTGTGGGCGGTGGTGGATGTATGTGTGTGTGGGTGAGCATGGGTGTGGGTGAGTGTGACTGGGGTGTTAGTTTGGGTGTGGATGTGAGTGTGTATGGAGGTGGGTGTATGTGTCTGCAGGTGAGCATGGATGTGGGTGAGTGTCGGTGTGGTGTTGGTGTCGGTGAGGGTGGAGCTGGATGTATGTGTGTGTGGGTGAGCATGTGTGTGGGTGAGTGTGGGTGGGGCGTGGGTGTGAGTGTGAGTGTGTATGAGGGTGTCTGTGTGAATATGGGTGTGGGTGGCTGTGCATGTGTGTCGCGTTGAGTGCATGTGTGTGTGTGGGTGTAGGTCTGTGTCGGTGGGTGTGAGCATGGTGTGGTGATATATGTATGAGAGTTGTATGTGTATGTCAATTGGTGTGAGTGTGTGAGTGTGGGGTGTGTGGGTGTGGGTGTGTGGGTATGCATGATGGTGTGGGTGTGGGTGGTGATGGGTGTGGGTGTGGTTGTATATATGTATGTGTATGTGAGTTGGTGTGAGTGTGAGTGTGTATGTGAGTGTGTGTGTGATTATGGGGCTGTTAATTTCACCACGTGTCCATGAACACGTGACTAACAACGCGTGCTTACACTTTGACAGTGCACTTCCTCCAGTTGCGCCAGCATAGTCCAGTCCATATCCATGTCACCACCCCACACAACCCGGCTAGATCTGTTACTTGTTAGTAAGTTTCACTGGGTAAAAGCCACAACACACTAATACCATGTCTGACGTCACGATATGAAATCAACTCGCTTTTGAAAGTTTTTACAGTCTAATGTTTTTCCTCCCGTTTTGTTAGGTCATGGGATTGGAAACCTAAGTTTCAAATGAATCAAGCAACAACTTACACATTTAATACTTATCACTACCTAGGACAGCGCTTGTCTTTACTAGGATAGGAGAAGGAACAGTCGAAGGAGGAAGACCCTTATTCTGTGATTGAAATTTCCCCTTAATCAACGAATGCACACAAAAATGCTTGCATAATCTGATGGAATTGTATTTATATATTTTTTTTAACGAAGCACTTGCATGTATTTTATCATAAATATCCAACATAGGTATATGTACAGTATAACCCCGTTAAACCAAACTTGAAGGTGCCCTAGAAATTAGTTTGGATTAACCGTTCGTTTGGTTTAACCGAGCTTGGTTTAACGGGGTTGTACTGTATACAGTAAAACCTCCCTAACCAACCACCTCCCCAGATCGACCACTTCCCTATAACTATCGCTTTATTTGGGTCCTAAGAATACCATTGTAACCATATTCTAACTCCTTAAACCCACCACCTCCCTAAATGGACCACTTAAATTCGGTCCCAAGGGCGGTCGATTTAGAGAGGTTTTCATCATCATCATGCTGTCGGTCGCGATGCGACAAAGACTGCTTTCATTACTTGACTGCCACTCTCCATTTAGCTCTCTGCTGTGAGAGTTGCATCCATGAGTCGGTCTTATTGTCTCTCAGCTTCAGGTTTCTTTTGATGGTATCCTTGAACCGGAGACGAGGGCGCCCTCTCTTTCTGTAACCAGAAGACAGTTGAGAATAGAGGATCTGCTTTGGTAGCCTGTGTGACGACATCCTCATGAGGTGTCGAGTCCACCGGAGATTCTTTTTGATCAGAAGATCTTCCATAGAGGGCAGCCCCATCCGTTCGAGTATTTCCTTATTTGTCACTTTGTCCTTCCAGGTTAGCCTCATGATTGAACACAGATATAGGATAGCTTGACCCCTAAAACCTAGGTATAGAGACAAAAATCACCTTCCTATGATGAACAAGTAGGGAGTTATGGTCATTTATAGGTAATGGTGGCCATCTTGAATTTCTCAAATTGCTCAAGGGTGACAACATGTCATCAAGCAGTTTCTGAAAATAGAGACCCTTGGCTACCAAAATCAACAGTAAAAAAAACTTAATACAACAATGCAGGGTTAACCCTCTCTGCTCCCGGACTGGTAGTGAGAGTGATGTCCATAAGTCGGTCATATAGCATTAGGAGAGAGGTTTTCATCATCATCATGCTGTCGGTCGCGATGCGATAAAGACTGCTTTCATTACTTGACTGCCGCTCTCCGTTTAGCTCTCTGCTGTGAGAGTGATGTCCATAAGTCGGTCATATAGCATTAGGAGAGAGGTTTTCATCATCATCATGCTGTCGGTCGCGATGCGATAAAGACTGCTTTCATTACTTGACTGCCGCTCTCCGTTTAGCTCTCTGCTGTGAGAGTTATGTCCATAAGTCGGTCATATAGCATTAGGAGAGAGGTTTTCATCATCATCATGCTGTCGGTCGCGATGCGATAAAGACTGCTTTCATTACTTGACTGCCGCTCTCCGTTTAGCTCTCTGCTGTGAGAGTGATGTCCATAAGTCGGTCATATAGCATTAGGAGAGAGGTTTTCATCATCATCATGCTGTCGGTCGCGATGCGATAAAGACTGCTTTCATTACTTGACTGCCGCTCTCCGTTTAGCTCTCTGCTGTGAGAGTGATGTCCATAAGTCGGTCATATAGCATTAGGAGAGAGGTTTTCATCATCATCATGCTGTCGGTCGCGATGCGATAAAGACTGCTTTCATTACTTGACTGCCGCTCTCCGTTTAGCTCTCTGCTGTGAGAGTGATGTCCATAAGTCGGTCATATAGCATTAGGAGAGAGGTTTTCATCATCATCATGCTGTCGGTCGCGATGCGATAAAGACTGCTTTCATTACTTGACTGCCGCTCTCCGTTTAGCTCTCTGCTGTGAGAGTGATGTCCATAAGTCGGTCATATAGCATTAGGAGAGAGGTTTTACTGTGCTTATTAACTGCGTATCAGTGCACCAGAGGCATGGTAAAGTTAGATACTACTTGCCCTTTGAATGTCAGCCGTCACTATTTAAATAAATATATGGGTCTGTAGGAGCTACTGTTGTAATTGATATGCTAATACTTACCTTTGCACATTTGTGATGTCCTCATGCAAGATTAATGTTGGCATTCAGGTAACAAAAGAACTGACACACTAGGCACCAGCAGCGTCAGTATCGTTTAAAGTATTAGTACTAATAGTAGTACAGTATAACCCCGTTAAACCAAACTTGAAGGGACCCTAGCAATTTGTTAGGATTAAGCGATCATTTGTTTAACCAAGCTTTGGCTTCGATTTTCACTTGGCTTTGGCAAAAACGTGGGTGCATGATGAATGTAATATACAATGTATGTGGACACTTTGATTGTTGTTTTTTATGTATATATACAGTATAACCCCATTACACCAAACTCGGCTAAACCAAACGATTGGTTAATCCAAAATACGACCACTTCTCATATAAAGAAGTTGGTGCAGTCTCAAATGACCTTATAACCACATGAAAGTTTGGTTTAATGTAAGTGGCCTGGGGCCCGACAATTTTCTTTGGATTAACTGATAATTTGAATTAACCGATTTTGGTTTAACCAACTTTTTTATATGATAAATGGTCGTGTTTTGCCGGGCCGCCAACAAAAGTTTGGATTAACCGATTGTTTGGTTTAACCGAGCTTGGTTTAACGGGGTTGTACTGTATGGTGATTTAATATTCTATCCGAATTTGAAGGGAAAAACCCCAACTGAGCGAATACTTTCTCTTCCTTCTCTCCACCACCCCTCCTACCACATCCACCACACTTCGTTACGCGACTCCCTTTTCATACAAACAACTTGGCCCCCTCCCCTACCTCCTCCTCCGACCTCCTCAACATTCCCCTTCCTATGTACCCCTTCTCCCAATTCCTCTCCCCGTACCCTACAGTACCTCTACCCCCACCGCGCCTCCAGCCTCCCCCCTTCCCATTCACCCCCCCCTTCCCCCTCCCCTTCCCCCTCCCCTTCCCCCTCCCCCTCCGCTTTCCCTTCCCCTCCCCCCTCCCCCCTCCCCTTCCCCTTCCCATTACCCCCTTACCCTCCCCTTCCCCCCTCCCCTCCCATTCACCCTTCCCTTCCCCCTGCCCTTCCCCCTGCCCTTCCCCCTGCCCTTCCCCTCCGCCCTTCCCCTTCCCTCCCTCGTTCCCTTTTCCCCCTCCCCACCCCCCTTCCCCTTCGCCTCCATTCCCCCCTTCCCACTCCCATTCCCCCTCCCCCTACCCCCTGCCCTTCACCCTGCCCTTCCCCTCCATCCTCCCCTCCCCCTCCCCCTTCCCCTTCTCCACCTTCCCCTTCTCCACCTTCCCCTGCCCCTCCCCTTACCTTCCCTTCCCCTCCCCCGTCGCCACCTTACCCCTAACCATCCTCCCTGTACCCCCCCCCCCCTCCATCCCCTCCCCTTCCAGCCCCCCCTCCCCCTCCCCAACTCTCCCTCCCTTTCCCCCTTCCCCCGCCCTCTTTATTAATATTAAATGTCCGGCCCCACATGCCCGCTGACTTCCCCCGCTCTACCAAAAGCCAACATTCCCATCACGGCTTGCTTGCTTCCTTGGGGTTGATTGTAACCTTACAACGGTTACTGGTTGCAGAACTGCAACATTATACAGAGGCTCCGATAAATCGGCCCAATCTTTGCTTGAAGATTAATCTTCAGTAGGGACGGTTGTAGAAGCTGGGGACATCTTTACAATGTTGAAACGGCAAAGCCTTGGGGTGGCCCCGAATCTCTTCGGTCCGGCGGTACTTGAGCACTTGTATACAGCAGACAGCAGCAAGGGTTTTGAGGAAGGGCGGGTAAAGATGGGTGCAGCGGTAGTTCCAGCAATGAGAACAAAGCGAGAGAAACGTAAAGGTAAAGGGCCCCACCCAAGCACACAACTCCCCATGTCAGGGTGAGGAGGATGCCTGGGAGAGAAAAAAAGGGTTGAGTCTAAGAAAGAGAAATGAGGAGAGTTGAGTCAAAGGACCGTGTCTATTTGCTCTATGGTGACCAGCCGGTGAGCCAAATACACGGATAGAGTAAGTGTAGAAAGTGAAATGCTGGTGGGATCCCCCTCCTGGAACTCTTTTCAGACATATCAAGGAGGAGCAAGGCCGGCGGAGAGGAGATAGAGAGAGGTGTGGACGAAGTGCGGTCTGGATAGCGAGTGATCATTCCCATCACGGTCTCCCCCCACCCCCTTTTATCCTACCTTACCTCAATCTTCACCCACCCCCACCCACCCCTCTCTTCAATTCAGCACCCCTTCGCAGCACCCCACCCCCCACCCCCGCGCACCCACACCGACGATTTATTAGTTCGAACTGCCCAGCTGAAGGTTGCCGTGGCCTGCCCGTATTTACAGCGCGATACAAGGCTAAGTTCGCTTTGTTTAGCGCCGTTGCCTCAGGGGAGGGGGGAGTGGGGGGGGGGGGGAGAGAGAGGAGGGGAGGTGAGGGGGAAGGCGGATGTGAGAGAGGCAGGGGGAGGGGAGAGGGAGGGAGAAGGAGGGGGAGGGGTACAATGGGGAGAGATGAGAGGGCAGGTAGGAGAGGGGGAGGGAGAGGGAGCATGGGAGGGGGGCGAAGATGGAGGGGCGGGGATTTACGAGGAGGGGGGAGGGAGAGGGGGAGGGGGAGAGGGGGAGGTGAGAGGGGAGGGGGAGGGGAGAGGCAGAGGGGGGGGAAGTGGGGAGGCGGAGAGGTGACGGGGAAGGGCGAGGGCGATGGAGAGGGGGAAGGGAAGAGGGAGGGGAGAGAGGGAGGGAGAGGGGGTGCGTGAGGGGAGGTTGGAGGGGGAGAGGGTGAGGGGGAAGGGGAGTTGGGAGTGGGAGAGGGAGAGAGGAGGGGGGAGGGGAAGGGCAGCTGTGGGGTGGGGTGGCGGCATGGAGGGGCGTGGGTTAGGGGAGTTAGGAGAGCCGGTGTAGCGTGTGTGCACAGCGGTTGTAATTGCGCCGACAGCCACCAGGGGGAGCCTGGCGCTACGTAAGTGACTCCATTGGGATGGGCGCGGCGGTCACGTGGTTGGCGAATTGATGACGTCAATTACGGTAATGGCTGCGCCCATTGCCGCCATTGTTGGGAGTTTGCGCACATATCGACCTACATGTAGTGCGCCACTTCACCGCCAGAGCGCCGCCTTACCCTCCCGCCCCCGTAGCCCCTCATCCCTCATCCCTCTTTGCCCCTCCCTCATCCCTCCACCCTCTCTTCTCCCTGCTCCCTCCCTGCTCCCTGCTCCCTACTCCCTCCCTCCTCCTCCATCCTCCTCCCTCCTCCTCCTCCCTCCTCCCTCCCTTATCCCCCTCCTCCCTCCCCTCTCCTCTCTCCTCCCTCCTCCCTCCTCCCTCCCCCTGCCTCCCTCCTCCTACCCGGACCCCCCTGCCTCTCACCCCGCCGCCCCTCTTCTCGTGCCTCGGCCTCCTATCGACGACTGGATCTATCAGACCTGAGCTACCTGGATGCCACCCCCCCACTCCCTCCCTCCCCACCTCCATCCCGCCAACCCACACCCATCCTTCACACCGTCCCGTCACCCTCCACCCCCACACCCAACCACCTCCCCCTGACGCCCCCTCTACCACCCTCCCGTTAACCTGAACTCTTGGCTTAACCTTACCCCTCACCACTAACAACTTAACCCCTCACCCCACACATCTTACCCCCTCACCCCTTCACCCACTCACCCCTTACCCTATCACCCCTCCTTCTCCCCCCACCTCACTCCCTGCTTCACTCTCCTCATCACCGCTCTTTCTACCACCACTTGCTATCCGGACCGCACTCTGTCCACACCTCTCTCTATCTCCTCTCCGTTGGCCTTGCTCCTCCTTGACATGTCTGAAAAGAGTTCCAGGAGGGGGGGCCCGCTGGGAATTCACTTTCTACTCTTACTCTGTCCATGTCTATGGCTCGGTGGCCGGTCACCATCGAGCAAATAGACATGGTCCTTTGACTCAACTGTCCTCATTTCTCTTTCCTAGACTCTGCCCTTTCAATTTCTCCCAGGGATATTTCCTCCCCTGACCAGGGTGGTTGTGTTCTTGGGTGGGACCCTTCACCTTTACGATTTCTCTGTCTTGTTCTCATTGCTGGAACCACCGCTGCTCCCATCTTTACCCACCTTCCTCGAACCCCTTGCTGCTGACCGGATTCAAGTGCTTAACTACATCTACAGCTCAACTACCGCCAGACCGAAGAGATTCGCTCCCGCCCCAATGCCTCGCCGTTACAATGTTGTAAAGATGTCCCCAGCTTCTACAACACTCCCTACTGAAGTTAAGTCTTCAACCAAAGATTGGGCCGATTTATCGGAGCCTCTCTACTAATGTTGCAGTTCTGCAACCAGTAACCGTCGTAAGGTTACAAACAACGCCAGAATCGAAACCTCTTTCTACCACTACCACCACGCCCCTCACCTCCACCTACACACCTGTCTATCCCTAAACTCTACACGCAGTGCATGTTTAACACCAGGAACAGGGGGAGGGAGGAGGGTGGAGCTGGAGGCTCTCGACTTATGACCAACATTGTGACAAGTGTCATACCGTGTACAAGTCTGCACGGCTGTCAGTGACAGCTCCTCCTGTCAACTGTCAACAATTGACCTTTGAGAAAAAACATACATTACGCAACGGTGTGTTGTGTGGGACACGTGACCGGATGTGGAGGTGGGGACGTGCGGGGGCGTGTGGGGGCGTGTGGGGGCGTGTGGGGGCGTGTGGGCGCGTGTGGGGGCGTGTGGGGGCGTGTGGGGGGGGCGTGTGGGGGCGTGTGGGGGCATGTGGGGAGGCCACAGAGGTATTTGTCTTAATCGCTACGTAATGAGTTGATTTTCATCTCCAATTTTCCTCTTCCTCCTCAATACTCTTCAGTGTGTATTGTTCTAACTTAGACTTATAACAATAAACTTCTAACAGAACCACAAAGGGTTAGTAGAGCAAATAATGTGCGACTACTAAAGGAGACCAGAAGCCAAATAAAAGCTCACGAGAGAAGCACACTGGAAATGGCTGCCAAGGTGTGGAATGCCCAAACGGTAAAGGAACGACAAATTCCTGACCTAAAAACTTACAAAAAATATCTGCGCAAAATAAGGCTAGGAAACCCCGACTAAGCTGCACTGCAAAAGGGCATGTGATATGTCACGGCCCACCAGCAGGATGCCCAATGGAAGGTAACCATACCAAAAGTAGCCAGATAACACACCACACAGCTACGTACAAGCCTCTGATATGTAAATAGGAGTAGGCTAGTCTAGTAATAAGAGTAAAAAAAAAAAAACATATATGCCAAGAAAATCCAAAAAAACTAACATAGGCTACTAACCATACCAACCAATTATCTATCTGCTACTGAAATGCAGGCAATCAAATAACTTATCAGCAGCTAATGTGTGGTAAGATAACACCAACACTACAACTGGCCAGCATTGAAAACAAGCCTGGGTACCCGGGCTTATATGCTATGGACAGTATAAATACAGCCTCAATTAAATAAAAGGAAAAAAAAGAACGTTGTTTGGGTTATGCTAATTTTCCTATGATATCTAACATTTCCCTGTGCATGCCAACATTACCTTAGCATATGTTGACTTCAAATACCTCCAAAATTAATCCTTTAAACTAAAACTTATTTAAAAAGTTCTGTAAAGAAATGTACATTACAACGAACAATTTAAATATAATATATCTATTTTAAAATTTCGACAGACCCTCAAAGCCATTGAAGTATGCAACTTTTATCGGCAGTTGAGTTAAGTTGAGGTTTATTTAAAGCTGCGTAGTCCCATGAAAACATAACATTTTCAAAACCAAAACAATTATCTAGATTTGATTATACATATCTACCATAGATGCTGGTGCACTTATTAAACATTTGACGTCACATATAAGGCGATCATCGTCATCATGCTGTCAGTCACGATGCGACAAAGACTCCTTTCATTACTTGACTGCCGCTCAGTCAATTAATAGAACCAAGTAATAGAACCTCTTACTGCAGAAGCCTATCCTGTTAGAGTTTTGGCAAGCTTGCCAAAATTAATTTAGCATTTTTCCATTTCAAATATCTCAAAAGTTAGCGATTTAAAATAAAAGTTACTTCAAACTAAAGTAATGTAGATTATAATGAACAAACTAATATATTTATCTCAGAAAATGAGAGAAACTCAAAACCATCGGACTATGCAGCTCTAACCACAAACATGCTGTAGGGTAACTGTAGTAGTGATACACAATCCTGTGGGGATCGGGATGCTGATATCTAAGTTCCCCATTTTACCACCAGGAGTGTTAACGCTATGTAAAATGGCACTGCTAGCGGTACCAATGCAAATATCTGTTCAGGGTATTTAAAAACAAATTGTTTATTGTTATTCATATATATTACTATGGATCTGACTTTGACTGATTGGTTTTTATCCTTCCACAACTGCCACTAGGGAGGCTACGGGTAAATGACGTGACATATATATATATATATATATATTATATATAATCTATAATAGATTGTGTGTAGATTAAGTATACCAGATAAATATACATATGTAATTATATATATATATATAATTACATATGTATATTTGATTCAGAGAATAAAGTTATTTATCAGCGCTGGTCTGTGTGTGGGTATAAGTGATGTGTGCGTGTGGTGTGTGTGGTGCAGTGTGTGTTGTACATGTGTGATTGTATTGTGTGAGGGTGTGGGTGTGTGGGTATATGCGATGTGTGTGTGTGTGGTGTGTGTGGTGCAGTGTGTGTTGTACAGGTGTGATTGTGTTGTGTGTGGGAATATGTGATGTGTGCGTGTGGTGTGTGTGGTGCAGTGTGTGTTGTACAGGTGTGATTGTGTTGGGTGTGGGTGTGTGGGTATATGCGATGTGTGCAGGTGGTGTGTGTGGTGCAGTGTGTGTTGTACAGGTGTGATTGTATTGTGTGTGGGTGTGTGGGTATATGTGATGTGTGCATGTGGTGTGTGTGGTGCAGTGTGTGTCGTACAGTGTGTGTGGGTGTGGGTACATGTATTGGGTATTTGGTGTGAGTGGTGCAGTCATACAGGTGTGATTGTGACGTGTGTGGGTGTGGGGGTGTGGGGGTGGTGCAAGGTAAATGTGATGTGTGCATGTGTGTGGTGTGCCTGGTACAGTGTGTGTGGTGCGTGTGTGATTGTGTTAGGTGTGGGCATGTGGGTATATGTGATGTGCATATGTGGTGTGCGTGGTGCAGTGTATGTCGTACAGGTGTGACTGTGTTGTATGTGGGTGTGGGTGTGTGGGTATATGTGATGTGTGCATGTGGTGTGTGTGGTGCAGTGTGTGTCATACAGGTGAGATTGTGTTGGTGTGGGTGTGGGTATATGTGTTGTGTGCGCGTGGTGTGCGTGGTGCAGTCATACAGGTGCGATTGGGATGTGTGTGGGTGTGGTGTGTGTGGTGCAGCGTGTGGTGTGTGTGGTGCAGTGTGTCATACATGTCTGATTGTGTTGTGTGTGGGTGCGGGTGTGTTGGTATATGTGATGTGTTTGTGGTGTTGTGTGGGTTGTACAGGTGTGATTGTGATGTGTGCGGGTGTGTGTGGTGTGCGTGGTGCAGGGTATATGCGATGTGTGCACGTGTGTGGTGTGTCTGGTACAGTGCGTGTGGTGTGTGTATGGTTGTGATGTGTCTGGGTGTGGGTATGTGTGCATATGCGATGTGTGTGGTGTGCGTGGTGCAGTGTGTGTTGTACAGGTGTAATTGTGATGTGTGTGGGTGTGGGTGTGAGTGTGCGCGTATATACGATGTGTGATGTGCGATGTGTGTGGTTGGTGTATGTAGTGCAGTGTGTGTTGTACAGGTGTGATTGTGTTGTGTGTGGGTGTGTGGGTATATGTGATGTGTGTGTGTGGTATGTGTGGTGCAGTGTGTGTCATACAGGTGTGATTGTGTTGTGTGTGGGTGTGGGTGTGTGGGTATATGCGATGTGTGTAGTGTGCGTGGTGTCGTGTGTGCCATACAGGTGTGATTGTGTTGTGTGTGGGTATGGATATATGACTTGTGTGTGTGGTATGCATGGTGTGCAGTGTGTGTCATACCGGTGTGATTGTGCATGTGAGTGGTGTGCCTAGTACAGTGTGTGTGTGGTGCATGTGTGATTATATTGTGTGTGGGCATGTGGGTATATGTGATGTGTGCATGTGGTGTGCATGGTGCAGTGTGAGTTGTACAGGTGTTATTGTATTGTGTGTGGATATGGGTGTGTGGGTATATGTAATGTGTGATTGTGGTATGTGTGTGGTGCAGTGTGTGTCGTACAGGTGTGATTGCGTTGTGTGTGGGTGTGTGGATGCATGTGTGGGTGTGGTGCAGGGTACATGCGATGTGTGTGTGGTGTGCATGGTACAGTGTGTGTGTGGTGCGTGTGTAATTGTGTTGCGTGTGAGTGTGGGGGTGTGGGTTTATGTGATGTGTGTGTGTGGTGTGGGTGGTGCAGTGTGTGTCATACAAGTGTGGTTGTGTTGTGTGTGGGTGTGGGTGTGTGGGATATGTGATGTGTGTGTTGTTGTGTGTGTCATACAGATGTGATTGTCCTATGTGTGGGTCTGTGGATGTGGGTGTGGGTGTAAGGATGTGGGTGTGGTGCAGGGTATATTCGGTGTGTGTGATGTGCCTGGTACAGTGTGTGTGATGTGTGTGATTGTGCTGTGTGTGAGCGTGGGTGTGTGTAGGTGTGGTGCAGTGTTTATTGTACAGGTGTGATTGTGATGTGTGTGGGTGTGGGTGTGTGGGTGTGTGGGTTTGGTGTAGGGCATATGCGATGTGTGCGTGTGTGTGGTGTGCCTTGCACAGTGTGCGTGGTGCATGTCTGATTGTGCTGAGTGTGGGTGTAGGTGTGTTTGTGCGTGTGGTGTGTGTCTGTGTGGTATGTGTGTGATTGTGTTGTGTGTATGGGTGCGTGGATGTGAGTGTGTGGGTGTCTGTGCGGGGTGTGATTGTGCTGTGTGTGGGTGTGGGTGTGTGTGGGTGTGATGGGTGTGTGATTGTGATGTGTGTGGGTGTGGGGGCGTGGATGTGGGTGTGTGGGTATGTGGGTGTGTTTGTGGGTGTGTGTGGGTGGTGTATGTGATTGTGTTATGTGTGTGCGTGTGTGGGTGTGTGGGTGGTGCGTGTGTGATTGTGCTATATGTGTGTGAGTATGGGTGTGATGCGTGTGTGATTGTGCTGTGTGTCTGTGTGTCTGTGTGTCTGTGTGTCTGCCTGTCTCTGTGTGTGGTTGTGTGGGTGTGTGGGTGTATGGGTGTGTGGGTGTGTGGATGTGGATGGGTGGGTGTGGGTGGGTGGGTGTGGGTGTGATTGTGCTGTGTGTGGGTGTGGTATGTATGTCTGGTGCAGTGTGGTGAGGGTAAGTGTGGCGTGTAGTGGTAGAATGGTATATGTGTGTGTGTGAGGGGAGGTGGGGGGTTACCTTAGACTAGTTGATTGGTTGTTGCAGTTTCATGTCCTGGCAACAACTATGGTAAAATCAGGATGGGTAGCGACTTGTGACAATGTGCACTCATGGAAACTCCAATAGTGTTGGCCCACTGGGAAATCAGGCTGGCCGCACCATGACCCGATATCTCACCCAGTTGCATTATCCTGATACTGCGCTAACCAGTGATTGTGCTATCCTATTAATGCCAAACACCAAACTAGGTCGCAACAAGTACCAATATTGTAAGTCATTGGTTTGACCCGACCAGTAATTGAACTCTCGACCTTCCACACGGGAAGCCTGCGCTCTACCGATTCAGCCACAACGTTTGCTGGGTAATGCCTAGTACACACCTACCGTTTGTGCGCACCCACCTACCGTATACGATCTAAAACTGCCCGTTTCACGCACAAAAATCGCTAGGTGTGCGCTCCCCGCGCACACCTAGCGATTGCGATTCGCGACTAAAAACTCAGTTTTAGGGCTAAAACGGGCCGATTACGATTGTGATTCGTGATTCGAAAAACGAATCGCCCCGTTTTCAGTTTTAAGCGGGTCGGGTCGAGTCGCGAGTTTTAGTGCGCGAATCGTATATGGTAGGTGTGTACCAGGCATAAGTGTGGTGCCTGACGATATGATGGTATATGTGTGTGTGGAGAGGGAGGGCGTGGGGGGGGGGGGGGGGGGTGAATTAGACTAAGTATACCAGATAAAGCTGTATTTCCCAACAGAGAACACCTGCTTAACGAGATGGATAATTAGCAAAGTTAATAGTTCCTCATTTTTCTCCACCACAAAAGGGGAAACGAGGGCAGGTTGGGGGGGTGCGGGGGGCGGGAGGGGGGGGGGCAGGGCAGGGCGGGAGGGGGGGGGGCAGGGCGGGAGGGGAGGAGGGAGGAGGGGGCATAGAATCGACGGCTTCTCCCGGACATTTAAATTACACAGATGTATTCAAAATTGTCTAAACACCACCGACCACCCTGAGGAGACAGACGTCAGATGCAGTTGTTTCCCGGCATGCATCTGTCTCACTCGTCTGTTAATGGAAGTGTTACCTGTTAGTGACCTTGCAAGTCTTTGACTATTTGTGTTATAAATACTCTCTACATCTCAATTTAAGTTCATTACCTGAAGGGTATTAGCTTCTTCAGTTTTGGGTTGGGTTATTCGTCAGTATATTTAAAAGTGTGTAATCTGCGAACCTATTGACATACTCATTACATCTCAATTTAAGTTAATTACTTGAAATGCCTACTGTATTCAGTTTTGGGTTGGGTTATTCGTCAGTATATTTAAAAGTGTGTAATCTGCGAACCTATTGACATACTCATTACATCTCAATTTAAGTTAATTACTTGAAATGCCTACCATATTCAGTTTTGGGTTGGGTTATTCGTCAGTATATTTAAAGAGGCATAATCTGCGAACATACTCACTACATCTCAACTTCAGTTAAAGTTGCATAGTCCGATGGTTTTAAGCTTCTGACATTTTTCTGAGATAAATATATTAAATTGATCATTATGACCTACCTTACTTTAGTTTGAAGTAACTTTTAATTGAAATGGCTACCTTTTGAGATATTTGAAATTCAAACATGTGACAATAATTTTGGCAAGCACGCCAAAAGTCTGATACCATAGGCTTCTGCAGTAACAGGTTCTATTAAATCGACTTAATGTTCCCTTCTATGTGGAAACAAATACTTAATAAGAGCATCAGTATCTAAGTTAGATATGTGGAATCAAATCCAGATAATTGTTTTGATTTTGAAAATTTGATGCTTCATCGGACTATGCAGCTAATTACTTGAAATGCCTACCGTATTCAGTGTTGGGTTGGGTTATTCGACAGTATATTTAAAGAGGCATAATCTGCGAACCCATTGACATACTCACTACATCTCAACTTAAGCTCATTACCTGGAGGTCATTACCCTTATTCGGCTTTTAGTTGGGTTATTCGTCATTATGTCGAAAGCTCCATAAACTACTTAAGCCGTGACTTAAGCCAATGCCCACAACAGTGGCATTCTCTGTGGCGGAGTGGTTAGAGTGTCTGACTTTTTTCTAGGTCAGACTCCTAATCTGAGGTTTGGCGGTTCGATTCCCCGTGCCCCCAGCTCTGCCAATTTGGATTTCCACCGCTGTGTATAACTTACAGCATCATCAAAGGCTGGTTGCTCTCATACCATGTCTATGTGGTGTGGGAGGTTAAAAATCGCTTGGGTCGGTAAAAGTGTACGCTCGGGCTTTCTATCGACCAGCAGTGGAATGAGGAAGAACAGTCGTCTATGACTGAAATTTCCCCTGCTTAAACAATTAATAGACCAACAACAAAAAACACTTACTGAGATTTTAATCCTACATATCAGACTTGGATACTGGGGCACTTAGTAAGTATTTGTTGCTAATCAGAATGAAAAAGTTAAACTTAAAGCTGCCTAATCCGATGAAATTTCAAAGTTTCAAAACCAAGACAATTATATCAATTTGATTTGGCATATTTAACTTAGATGTTGATGCACTTCTTAAGCATTTGTTATCACAATGGTCTTCTCCGTGGCAGAGTGGTGAGAGTGTCTGACTTTTTTGTAGGTCGGACTCCTAATATGAAAGTTGGTGGTTCGATTCCCTCTCTCCCCCCCCCCCCCCCACCTCTGCCAATTTGGATTTCCACTGCTGTGTATAACTTACAGCATCATCAAAGGCCGGTTGCTCTCATACCATGTCTATGTGGTGTGGGAGGTTAAAAATATCTTGGGTCGGTAAAACTCTAGGCTTTTTAAATATACAGCAGCAATTCCAAACCGTCGAATAATGCAACGTTAATGACCTATTCATCATCTCCAAATTGGAGAAGATCCTAATTATATGTTACTTAAACAGTTCTACAGATTGGTGTAGTCTAAGTATGTATTTGGTCTATAAAGGGAACCCGGTTTAAAACGGGGCTCTTCACACCGCGCATGCACATGCATTTCTTTCTGAATAAGATTGTACCCATGTTTAATAATTTGGTAATTGCTTCTTGGTTTATCTGTCTTTTTACTTATAACCATTGTTTTGGTCTTCCTGGCATGTATGGGGCAGAGACATGGACAATCTCTAAGAAAATGTACAAACGTTTAGCAGCATTTGAGATGTGGACTTATCGAAGGATGATGAAAATATCATGGACAAAGAAGATCACCAACAAAGAAGTTCTCAGAAAAATTAAAAATAAGAAAAGCTTGTTTGCCACTATACAGACAAAGAAACTTATTTATTTTGGCCACATCATTCGTCAGAGTTCAATATACCGTACATTGTTGGAAGGGAAGGTGAATGGCAGCAGAGGGAGAGGGAGACCAAGAACATCATGGTTTACAAATATTTCACAGTGGACAGGCTTGAATTATTCACAGTCTATCAGAACAGCACAACATCGGGATAAGTGGAGAACCATTGCATCCAACCCTCGACTAGAGGACGGAACTATTGATTGATTGAATTGCTTCTTAACTTGCTAGTGCAGAGGATAATCTATACTATCAAGCATAAAATATGCACTACAATGATTCCTGAAGAAATCCTCGCTTGTCTCACACTAGATTTCAGAGGGCATCTCCACAGACAGAAAGAAGCAAGTCTGAAAGTCAGACAAATTTGACGCAGGCACATTGCTGGGAAAACCCTTTTAAACCGGATACCTTTTTAAACTGCGACACCTGGTCTGAGCGACTAGCTGCAGTACTGGATAGGGTTGTGCAGCTTAATACACCCTGCCAGTTAGAGCTGCATAGTCTGATGAAAACATCAAATTTTCAAAACCAAAAGAATTATCTACATTTGATTCTACATATCTAACTTAGATAATGGTGTATTTATTAAACATTTATCGCTACACAGAAGGGAAGATCGAGTCAATTTAATAGAACTTCTTACTGTAGAAGCCTCTGGTGTCAGAGTTTTGGCGTGCTTGTCAAAATTAATTCTGCATGCTTACACTTCAAATATCTCAAAAGTTCACCATTTAAAATAAACATTACTTCAAATTAAAGTAAGTTAGATTATAGCGATCAACCTATTATATTTATCTCAGAAAATAGCAGAAACTCAAAACCGTCGGACTATGCAGCTTTAAGCTAGTGACATCTATCGGCAGAATCTGGAACCACTCTATTCGGGTACCTTCCCCGAGTGCCTATGATTTCACATGCTATATCTCCGTAAAGAATGCTTTGAAAAATAATAAAATGCCTGATTACATTCAGATATTCATATAACAACAGGATTAAAGCTCTTATCCATGTAATGTATATATATATTTATATATAAGACAACTATTTTGTATTTTTATTCTGATATTTTACCGTCACTCTCTTCACATATTACATCCCTCCAGTTAAAGCTGCATAGTCCGATCAAGCATCAAATTTTCAAAAACAAAACAATTATCTAGAATTGATTCTACATATCTAATATAGATACTGGTTCACTTATTAAGCCTTTGTTGCCACATAGAAGGGAATAAATACCAAGCCAATTCAATAGAACATGTTACTGCAGAAGCCTATGGAGTCAGAGTTTTGGCAAGCTTGCCAAAACTAATCTTACATGTTTGCACTTCAAATATCTCAGAAGTTAGCAATTTAAAATAAAAGTTACTTCAGACTAAAGTAGGTAGATTATAATGAACAATTTATTATATTTATCTCAGAAAAATTACAGAAACTCAAAAACCAGCGGACTATGCAACTAAGTTTAAGCTAGTGACACGTAGCGGGAGAATCTGGAACCACTCTAGTCGGGTACTTTCCAGCTTAACTGGCAGGGTCTATTGTCTTCATCAACTGAACAGGAAACTCATGCAGCCTCAAATTGAGTGCTTCATGGTTTTGCTGATTACTGGTTATAGGACCGGTATCGAGTTGTGACAGGGCTTTCTTTGGGGTTGTTCGTAACCTTACAACGGTTACCGGCTGCAGAACTGCAGCAATATTGAATGGCCCCGATATATCGGTCCAATCTTTGGTTAAGGATTAATCTTCAGTAGGGACAGTTGTAGAAGCTGGGGGATGTCTTTACAACATTCAAAATGGTGAAGCATTGGGGTGGCCCCGAATCTCTCTGGTCCGGTGGTAGCAGAGCACTCATATCCAGTCGACAGCCGCAAGGATTTAGGAGGAAGGGATGGGTAAAGGTAGGTCCAGCAGTTCCAGCAACAAGAACAAAGCGAGAGAAACGATAAGGTAAAAGGCCCCACCCAAGCAAACAACTCCCTTGATCACGGGGAGAAGTAAGCCTGGGAGAAGAAAAAAAGGGTAGAGTATAGGAAAGAGAAATGAGGAGAGTTGAGTCAAAGGACCGTGTCTATTTGCTCTATGGTTACCAGCCAGCGAGCCAAAGACGCGGACAGAGTAAGAGTAGAAAGTGAAATGCTGGCGGGCTCCCCCTCCTGGAACTCTTGTCAGACAATATCAAGGAGGAGCATGGCCAGCAGAGAGGAGATAGAGAGAGGTGTTGACGAAGAGCGGTCCAGATAGCAAGTGACAGGGCACACTCATGGCAACTTTATAGTGCCACCTCACTGGGAGATCACGCCACCAGCACCATGACCCGATAACCTCCACAGTCACATTATTCTGATACTGAGCTAATGTGGTCGGGAGTTGGCTTCCGGTGGGTAGTGGTCAGAGAAATCTGGGGGAAGGCTAGGGGAGGTGGTTGGCTGGGCAGCACCGAGGAGTGGAGAGAAAAAGATAGTCTGGGAGCCCAACCCTGTCCTCAGAGATGGACGGGGGATATCTGTTGGTTAGTGGGGGTTCACACCCCGGCAAGACCCTAGACCATACCAGGAAGGGCACCGACTTTTGACAGTGCGCACTCATGGTGACTTTATAGTGCTGCCTCACTGCTCGATTAAAGCTAGGATTCCTTACACGCGGTATGCGGTATGCGAATGCGAATGCAGCAAAAAATCGAAAAGTCAATGGGGGTGATTCCTTACACGCGGTATGCGACATGCGGCATGCGGCATGCGAATACTGAATCGGTCCATGTAGTGATCGGTGCGGCATGCGAATGCGAATGCCCATAGACAACAGTGGTAGAGAAACCTGACACTATGTGTGGGTTTGGGTGTGGGTGTGGGTGAAAGGACCCAAACCGTTTGCATACCGCATGCCACATGCCGCATGCCGCATGCCGCATACCGCGTGTAAGGAATCCTAGCTTTAGTCGCCATGAGTGCGCACCATATCATCAACACCGTCCTGCTGGGCTGCGCGCCCTAAATGCACACCAGGTGGCGCCACTGAGTCACTGAGGTTCACATTAGGGAAGTGTGAGCTGGGTATGGTAGATATGAAGCCACCTCCAGGATGTTGGAGCTCGGAGGTTTTGCGCCCTAGCATCACCAAGGGTTATATCAGGACGTTTAACAAATTGTGTCAGTGGGTTTATGGCGCTGCCCCACTGTGATACCGTGCCACCGGCACCATGCCGTCAATACCTCACTCAGTCACATTAGCCCGTCCCTGAGTGAATCATATCCTGTCCTTGAAATGTGCTAGTTTCAGCTCATCTCAGCTCTTGTTTGAAACATAGAATATACCAACTAAAAATATATACATAATAAATTAAGATATTAATCTTGTATCCAGCATTGCATTTACATCAATATAATCAGCACATCTTATGCCATGTGCATTTAGATGTAGACAAATCTAGGCACTCAGGCTAGTGTTAGAGCCAAAGCGAGAGTCAGTTTTACTTATTTTATTCATGTTTTTATTTATATCCTATGGTTAATGACATATGTAGAAATAGAAATTGAGTAGGGTTAATCAGATATTGGTTATATACTTCTTTGAAACGAGTTCTTGTTGACACATTTTAATATTTAGAACAAGAATTACTTCTGGCTAATCAATGGTGATGTAAACATCAGCCTGTAAAGTGACTGAAATTGTATGTTTCTTAGCTCAAAATGCTTAATTATGGAGATTTGTGTCTCAAACATATTCATTATATTATTATATTGCATCCTTCCATCCATCTTTGTGCGAAATTGTTATGTATTTCTATTTATTTTGTCAGTTTTCCCCCATGCGTATCGATCAGCAAACTCAATGGTCGTATGCCTTTGCTTTGCTCCCAACGCCGTTTTCAGCGCATGTGCAGTCGGAACCGTGATGTAGTCTATTGATAGACTTTAACTGAAAAGTGCAACACTAACTTCTATTTGACAGAAACCAACTAAAATGGATTCATCAGTTTTTGCGCCTTCATACATTTACCTCAGATATCTTCTCTATAGCAAGTCACCAAGTTGAACAGTTGTTGGAGTTTTACATCCTGGCAACATCTAAGGTCATATTAGGTCGGGTGCTGACTTGTGACAGTGCACACTCATGGTGACTTGATAGTACTGCCCCGCTGGGAAATCAGACCAGCAGCACCATGAACCGATATCCCACTCAGTCTCATTATCCTGACACTGAACCAACCAGTCCTTGCCCTATCCTATTAATGCCAAGCACCAGACTAGGAAGTGACAAGTATCAATTTGAGAAGTCATTGGTTTGACTCGACCGAGAACCAAACTCCGGATCTCCCGCACATGAGGCCTGCGCTATACCGATTAGGCCACCAAGTCAACAAGCGCTAAGGTGTGTAACACATAAGCCCTGGTGAGAGTGGCGGCTAATATTAGTAATAGCTGGGTTGGGAGTCGGGGGGGGGGGGTGCTGATTGCTCACCACTTAGTGAGGTTTCACGGGAAATGACCTTGTCGGCTTCAGTGGCAGTCAGTCGGCTCCTGTCACTTCAGTTAAAGGCACGCATTATCTTGTACTTACACTACGCGTCATTAACATACCTAGCCAAAGACCCTATAATGCTAAGACGGCTCACTCCCTATCTCTCCCATGGCATCCCATGTAAATTTCGCAGTGCCACCTTGTGGTGGGTTTGATCAACCCAGCTGCTGGTTGGTATTTCACATGTAAACACATACAATTATATTATACATGAGATAGGTAAGTATGAATACACATCAATATGAAATTGCTATGAACAAACACACATCATCATCAGCATCATCATCGCCATCATCAGACATCTTTCACATTCATGCATATAATATAGCATTTGTTTAACCAAGAGAACAGCCAGCGCACCAAGAGGTGGGTTTGAGCATTTTGATTACACAGTACAGGCTGAGTGAGTCATCTTAGTATTATAGGGTCTTTGACCTAGCTCCCCTCACCACACCCCACACCTCACACCTCACACACAGCCACCCGCTGACTGTGTAATGTCTTAGAGTTGCATAGTCCGATTATTTTGAGTTTCTGTCATTTTCTGAGATAAATATACAGTAAAACCTCTCTTAAGGCTACATTCCTTACATGCGGTATGCGGCATGCGAATGCGAATGCCAATGTGGCAAAACATCGAAAAGCATCTAAGTCAATGGGGGTGATTCCATGCATCCGAATATGAATGCGAATGCGGATCCAAATGCGGCAACTGAATCAGTCCATGTAGCCATCGGTGCGGCATGCAATTGTGAATGCTGCTGCGTTTGCTATAGGAAACAGTGTTAGAGAAACCTGACACTATGTGTGGGCGTGGGTGTGGATGTGGGTGAAAGGACCCAACCCGTTTGCATGGCGCATGCCGCATGCCGCATGCCGCATTAACATTCGCATTCGCATGCCACATACACATACAAGGAATCCTAGCTTAACCGACCACCTCTACACATCGACCACTCCCCTATTGAGGAATTGTGTCAAACGATTAGCACCACGTGACCAGTGCTTCATCGCCCATCATGGTTGGATAGAAAGTATAACACTGCCGATGCAGCGGGTGATTTAATATCCCAAGGATTTTGGGTTTAATTTGACAAAATTTCACTTTTTGAGTAGGCTATTCTCATAAATAACATTATTTCAACTCCCAAGTGAATATTCATGATTCAAAATAGCAGAATTAGATCTTAGCAGTGAAAATAGATTTGTGCTTTTTTTGTTGTGTTTAGCATCGACAATACCGCGGCTGATGCGGCGATGGCGTTAATATCACTTGGTTTGGGGTTTTTGTTTTGAAAATTTGATGTTTTCATCGGACTATGCAGCTCTAAGGTGGTTAGAGAAACATTAAGGGGCTGCCGTTATATATATCCACATAATAAATTATATAGTACTTTAACAAAGAAATGTCATTCGGGCTCAAATGAAACCATGACTGCAGCTGCCATCACTCTGATAATTAAATCTCTTCTTTTTTTTTTTTTAGAAACCAATACTTCTCTGTATGAATTAAAATGCAATGCCAGATATGAAATTGATAGAATGTACCTGTATATTGCAACAACAAATAATATTTTACAAAGGATAACTAAAATAGATTTGTCAGGTTTTGTGCCTGAACTTTTCGTATGAAGAGCTCTTTTCCTAAAGGTGATAGGCACCGGTCCAAAAATTGAGCGCGAAATGCCAGTGCGGGATTTGTGGATATTGTTTTGGAGAGGAGCTCTTCATATATATATATATATATATATATATATATATATATATATACATATATATATATACATATACAGACTGGTCAATTTCCCTCCCTCTGCCATAGTAATACTAATAGCCAACTCTCTCTTGCTCACCCTGGTCGAACGCCTGTTTAAACGTGTATAACAGGTGTCGTTCACCGGTTCAGCATGTACGATACTGCAGAAAGCGCAATTGGCCTTTGGCATGCCAGTACAATGGTGCCGGTACTAGGAAGCTGGTAAAGCAGGTAGCAGGTAGAAGGTAGCAGGTAGAAATTTTAGAAGGTCTATATTGTAGCAGTGTTGCAGGCGAACTGCGGCGGCCGGGGCATGCTCGTAGGTTGTGCACATCATCGAGCACCATCCGGTGGTAGTCCCACAAACCAATGGTGAGTTCCCTTGCAAACCACCAGGGGGCACCACAGTGCGCTTTCCTTACACCTGCATATACGTGGACGTATATACGTGGCTATATATAGACACATATATATACATATATACACATATATATATGAAGAGCTCTTTTCAAAGTTCACTTTTTGGATTGCCACTTATCACGTTTAGGATAAGAGCTCTTCATAATCATATGTATATTATGTGATGTATAACAGAAAGAGAGGGCGCCCCCGTCTCCGGTTCAGGGATACCGTCAAGAGAAACCTGAAGCTGAGAGACATTAAGACCGACTCATGGACGCAACTCTCACAGCAGAGAGCTAAATGGAGAGCGGCAGTCAAGTAATGAAAGCAGTCTTTGTCGCATCGCGACCGACAGCATGATGATGATGATGATGGTGATAACATATTATACAAGTATAACTGCTTGAGGGGAAATAAATCACATCCCTTCCTCCTGTGCTCCCGCATTGGGGGAGTGCCCCCCCCCCCGCCCCACACCCTCTCTGGGGCGTTTTGTAACAGGGTGCCCCCCCTCCCCCATCCTGCGCCACTCAACCAGGAGAGAAAAAGTTGTTAAAACACAGGTAAAAGGGTGCACTGTGTGGTGGAGAGATACTTGCGCTGTTGGTTGCCAGGTACCTGTCCGATCGCACCTGAGCATGCGCACCAACGTGGCGCTGAGTGCGCACCTAGTGGCGCTGAGGCAATCTGCGCCCATTGAGATGCTATCGGGGTGGTAATATCGCAAAATGAATCATAATATGCGACCCCAGGCGGCGGCCATGGCAACTACTCCACCATAATGCCCCCTGAAGGACGGGGCGCGCGGGGAGGCGTGGGGACCAGTGGGGCGGTGCGGGGTCGGTGGGTGGGTGGGTGGGGGTGCGTTAAGAATGGTGAGGGGACCAGTGGGGTGGTGAGGGGTGTAGAGGGAAACAAAGGTAGGCAGAGATCAGTGTGTTTGTATGCATGTATGCATGCGTGTATTATTTGAATGTGTGTAGAGGGGCGCAATAGCCCAAACAACATTCTCCAAAATTCTCCAAAATGTATAGAGTGTTAACATCAAGTAAGATATTAATACATACAAGGAAGCGTATTCTTCAGTGTTATGTGTGGTCTACTCTAATGTATGGTCTGAGACATGGACAATCTCTAAGAAAATGTACAAACATTTAGCAGCATTTGAGATGTGGACTTATCGAAGGATGATGAAAATATCATGGACAAAGAAGATCACCAACAAAGAAGTTCTCAGAAATTTTTTAAATAAGAAACGCTTCTTTGCTACTATACAGACAAAGAAACTTATTTATTTTGGCCACATCATTCGTCAGAGTTCAATATACCGTACATTCTTGGAAGGGAAGGTGAATGGCAACAGAGGGAGAGGGAGACCAAGAACATCATGGTTTACAAATATTTCACAGTGGGCACGCTTGAATTATTCACAGTCTATCAGAACAGCACACCATCGGGACAAGTGGAGAACCATTGCATCCAACCCTCGACTAGAGGACGGAACTATTGATTGATTGATTGAGAGGGGCGCAAGGTGTCAAGGGTGGCAAGGGGACCCGTGTGATGGGGTGAGTGGGTGGGGGTGTAAGGCGTTAAGAATGAAGAGAGGGGACCAGTGTGGTGGGGTGTTGGGTGGGGGTGTAAGGCTTTAAGAATGGAGAGGGGACCAGTGTTGTTTGTGTGGGGGGGGGGGTGTAGAGGGTAACAAAGGTAACAAAGGTAGCGAGGGACCAGTGTGTTTGTGTGCATGTATGCATGCATGTAGGTATGTGTATGTGTGTAACGGGGCGCAGGTGTCAAGGGTGGTGAGGGACCAGTCTGGATGGGTGAATGCGGGTGCAGAGCACCAAGAATGGAGAGGGGACCAGTGGAGGGTGGAATGGGGTGCGCATTGCACTGAATGTAGCGAGCGATCACTGTGTTTGTATGTGTGTGTATGTGTTTATGTGTTTGTATGTGTTTGTGAAGGGGGGATTGGGGAAATCATTGAGTATCCAGGGTACCAGAACCAGCGAAGGACCAGTTTGGGTGGGATGGGGGGTTGACAAGGGTGGCAAGGGGACCAGTGTGTTGGTAGATTAGAGGGATGTTGGATGAGGGGACTGGTATGTGCGTGTGCGTCAAGGAAGGCGAGGGGACCATATATTTGGGGTGGAGGGTTGCACGGTAAGGGGACCTGTGTGGAGGGGGG